>JAGFNQ010002525.1:0-12585 GCA_024364735.1 Boesenbergia rotunda
TAAGGAGAACTTAGGCCTAGAAATCCATGTTTCTCATTTAAATTGAGAAAACTAAGTACCAATGAGCTTTAAATAGGCTCCAAAAATGGGTATTAATTAGGTAAAATTAATATAAATTAGGTAAAATTAATATAAATATAAAAGAATTTTATTAGGGAATATTGGCATAATTATGGGTGATTTTAAGGGGATTTTCAGAATTTAGGAAATAAAAATAATAAAATAAATGAAATAAAAATAAAATAAAAATAAAGGTGCATGAGCCAAGGATTGAACCTTGGACCTCTTGTACAACCATGTAAGCCTTAACCAACTCACCTAGCAAGGGATTTCTATCAGGAAATGAAGTGGATATAAGTTAAGATTAAGAAGAAGATGAAGAGTCATGGAGAGACTCTTCATTTACCTCCTTAATGGGCTATTAAAGGGGGGTTTTGGGAGTTACCTCTTCCTCCCATTACTTGCATTTCGAAAACTCTTCCTCCCCTCATTCTTGCCGAGCACCAAGAAGAGGGTTTTCCCCTTGGAAAAGCTTCCACCAAGGTCCCATCTCCTAGATCTAAGAGTTTTTCAAGGATACAAGGACAAGGGTGTGCAAGGGTCCAAAGATCTTACCATTTCCTCCTCTTTCAAGGTTCGAAAAAAAAATCAAGAGAATCTAAGGTAAGACTCCCTCACCTGTGGTATAATAGTTTCCTATGATTTCCATGATTTTTAGCATGATATATGGGTTAGTTTTTGGATTTGATGTTGAAAGGAAACAAAACCAAGGTCCCTATGTTTATGGGTTTCGGCCACCATGATTTGAATGTCTATAAATATGTTAAAAATCTTTAAAATGTTATTTAATGTTCCCTTATGATGTGTAGAGGTTAAGTATAATTTTTGGGAATTTTTGGAGTACCCTAGGACACTCTAGGGTTTCGGCCAACATGAAAGGGACAAAAACCAAGGTCCCTAAGTTTATGGGTTTCGGCCACCATGATTTAAATGTCTATAAATATGTTAAAAATCTTTATAATGTTATTTAATGTTCCCTTATGATGTGTAGAGGTTAAGTATAATTTTTAGGAATTTTTGGAGTACCCTAGGACACTCTAGGGTTTCGGCCAACATGAAAGAAACAAAACCAAGAACCCTAAGCTTGAGGGTTTCGGCCACCATGATTTATGTGTCTATAACTATTCTAAAAACCTTGATAATGTTGTTTAAATGTTCTCTGATGATGTTAGAGATTAAATACAATTTTTGAGAATTTTTGGGATACCCTAGAGACCCTATATGTTTCGGCCAACCTCAAGGACCCAAGGATTAGGGTGAGTTCTAAACTTCAAGTATACATTTGATATGTTGTCATGATATAAGGGTGATGGAGGGTGATTATGTAAATTTCCACACGGTCTAGAGACTCTATAAGTTTCGGCCAAGAAGGAATAATAAGGAAAAAGTTATGATTTATTTCAAGTAAGGACTTCAGTGGCTCTATGGTAAAATGTGATTAGTGTCTTATGATTGATTGAGGATTTTAATAGAATTTTTCCATACCCCCATGGGCCTTATGGATTTCGGCCAAGGCAGGTATCTAGGGTTTGGGATGGAGTTAGGACCCAAAGAATGATGGTTTATGCTCATTATAAAGTATACGTAAAGGTTCAAGCATGTGATGGAAATTAAGTTACCCATAACCCTAACCTTAAGCACCATACTTTATGTTTGTATGTTATGATAAGAATGATGCCATGATAAGTATCTTAAGTTTATGTTCATGATAAGAATGATGCCATGATAAGTATGTTACGTTTATGTTCATGATAAGAATGATGTCACGACAAGTATGTTATGTCTATGTTCATGATAAGAAGGATGCCATGATAAATATGTTATGATCATGTTCATGATAAGAATGATGCCATGATAAGTATGCTATGAATGTCTTATGAATGATGAAGCATGCAAAGTATTTTACTTTATGAATGGGCTTGTACCGGACCCAAGTATGGGTCCAAGGGATGGGCACCTTAAGAACGCCCCGGTTCTGGACTACCGGAGCTGTCCACGGTTCTGGCACTACCGGAGCTGTGCAACAGGGATGGGCTCCTTGAGAATGCCTCGGTTCGGGGACTACCGACTATGCTGTCCTTACCCTAGTAGGTCGGGGCTCGCTACCTCGGACTTACTAGGGATGCGCGCTATGATGTATGTATGTGGTACAAGCCGGGGACCCCAAATGTTATGATGATTATGTTTAAGCATTTTGAAAGTATGATTCTAAAAGTTAAGCATCTATATGTATATGCATTCCACCCATGCATTCATACATGTTATGCATTATGTTATGATAATGATGTGTTATGCTTATGCTCCATGTTAAAAGATATGTATGAGAATGAATGATCCATGTTATGATTATGGTAAGAAGATGCTCGTATGATATGCTAGAATGTATGCCTATGTTTATGCCATATAGGTTGGTTTATATCTTATGTTTATATTTATGCCATGTCTCATGCCATGCTAGGAAAGTTTATTAAGTTATGCTATGCCGTGTATCATGCCATGTTTAGAATGTTTACGATGTCTATGCTTGATATGCTAGAAAGTATGCCTATGGTTGATTTACATCTTATGCTTATGTTCATGCCATATATGATGCCATGCTTAGAATGTTTAATTATGTTTATGCCTATGTTTATACTTTATGCCATGATAAGAATGTTTAATTAGATTTATGCCTATGTTTATGCTTTATGCTATGATAGAAATGTTTATGATGCTTATGTTCCATATGATTATGAATGAATGACGAATGATTTTAGTGAGTAGGAAAGAGTCTTACTAAGCCTGTGTGCTTATAGTCTTTTTCCTTATACCGCAGATCATGCAAGGGGACCATGAGGAAGCAGCAGGAGGGCAAGATTATATGTGTGTGATAGTGACTTGGCCCATGAAATCAAACGTTTGCCGTTATGCTAAGAACTTTACTTTTGTTAAGTATATGCTCGATTAGTGACTTATGGAAACTTATGACATGATGTTATGCATGATATGAAATGAACCTCATAATATGATGTTAAGCTTGTTATGACATGATGTTTAAGTATGAAGTCTATATGTCCAGTGTCCATGTCACTATGTTAGAAATGGTAGTAGGGGCATGTAAAGTTTAAGTTATTCCGCTGCAGTATGATGTTACATGCCTTAAGTATGTTAGCGTAATGCCGCTTTAGGAAAAAAAAAGCGGGCGTTACACTACACCCAGTATCAAGTACCCTGGTGTACGAGGAAATAGAGTGACATTCAATAACGAAGATACCTGAAGAGGATGGGGCATCGGATGCCTTCTTCTTCAAGGACTCAAGATAAACCTTGCAGTTTCTTCGCCAGTGGCCCTCCTTGCTGTTGGATATGAGATGGCTAGAGAGGGGGGGGGGGTGAATCTTGTCGGACACAAAACTTGCTCTTTTAAATCTTTCTCTGCACTTAAGTTAGCAGTAGCGGAAACAAAGCATATGTAGAGAAACAATCTTAACAGAAATGCAGAAACAAAGAATACAAACCAAAGATTGCTAACAAGGATCGTTTACAAGGTTCGGAGATAACTTGCCCCTACTCCTTGGCGTGCCCGTAAGGTGGGCGATCCCTTGATCGTCGGCAGATCAAGCCCCGGTGACCCGGATAAAACAGTGCCTCCTTCTCGGTGGAGAAACCTCTCCACAAGCGTCTCAATAGAATACAAGATAAGCTCACGAGACTAAGTGAAGGATAGCTCACAAAGATGAAACAAGAACGCTCAAGCACAAAGCAACAGAGAGCACAACACACAGCCCAGCCAAACTCCTCAAGTTCCAGTCTGTTTTCTCCCGTTTTCGCTCCTCTGCTTCCAGCCTCGTCTTAAGCATCTGCTCCCATCACCAGGCTCTCCATCAGCATCCACTGAAGCCACAGCCTGACCCCCTGACTCCCTGAGCACTCAGTCCACTGAAGACCCTCTCCAGCTGAGCCTCCGTCAGTTGCCAGCTGCTCTCCAGACGCCGTTGAGACCTGAAACAAGGAAACAGCCAAACCTGCTCCAAGGAAAGCCTCCCATTGACTCTCCTCCAATGTTTGAATCATCCCTGTAAAGCATGCGCACTCCAATAGAAGCTTAGCAACTCATATCAACATATATCAGCAGTGTATCAGAGAATCGGCAGAGAAAACAGCGCGATCAGAGCTTCTGACAACGTATTTGAATTAAAGTTCTGCTCCTGATCGGTCGCTAGACCGATCAGGGAGGACCCTGATCGGTCACCAGACCGATCCAGCAGTCTTCTGCACACTCCTGATCGGTCCCCAGACCAATCAGGCTCCAGCCTGATCGGTCACCAGACCAATCAGGCTCCATCCTGATCGGTCATAAGGAGAATCTCACGACACTTGATCGTTCTCTAGACCGATCTGAACAGTATCCCTGATCGGTCACCAGACCGATCAGGCTGGGTCCAGACCGATCAGGCTCCGTCCTGATCGATCATAGAGAGGAACCTGCGATGCTGGATTGTTTTCCAGAACGATCTGCACAGTGATCCTGATCGGTCACCAGACCGATCAGGAGCAGATCAGCAAGGGAACTCAACCCACTTGTGAGCTCCCTGATCGGTCACCAGACCGATCAGGAGCCATTCAGTGAGTGAAACGCATACTCCCTGATCGGTCACCAGACCGATCAGTCATCGCTGGATCGGTCACCAGACCGATCCACGAAGGAGCACCGTGCCAACTTCCCTGATCGGTCACCAGACCGATCCAGGCAAGCCCAAATGCACTCTAAGTCACTAGAACAAGCCTCCAACCCTTCTCTGACTCGTGCCATGCCCAGCTTCACTCACTGGGACTTCAACCTTGCCCTCCAGGCTAGGACCCGCCTTCACTCACCAGGGTTTCGGTCACCCGGCTTCACTCAACGGGACTCGGCTTCACTCACCGGGACTCGGCTTCACTCACCGGGAGCCGGCTTCACTCACCGGGATTTCAACCTAGCTTCACTCACTAGGATTTTAGTCACCCGACTTCACTCACCGGGACCTGACTTCACTCACCGGGATTTCAACCTAGCTTCACTCACTAGGATTTCAATCACCTGGCTTCACTCACCAGGACCCAGCTTCACTCACCGGGATTTCCACCACCTGGCTTCACTCACCAGGACCCAGCTTCACTCATCGGGATTTCCATCACCTGGCTTCACTCACCAGGACCCGGCTTCACTCACCGGGATTTCCACCACCTGGCTTCACTCACCAGGACCCAGCTTCACTCACCGAGATTTTCATCACCTGGCTTCACTCACCAGGATCCGGCTTCACTCACCGGGATTTTAACCAATCACCTAACCCTCCAAGTTGGGACTTTTCACCTAACCCTCCAAGATAGGACTTTTCACCTAGCCCTCCAAGCTAGGACTTTTCACCCAACCCTCCAAGTTAGGACATTTTCCATGCCAGCGTGCGATTAGGGTTGTAATCGAACCGAGCCGAGCCGAATACCTGAGAGTTTGAGTTTGGCTCGTTTATTATCGAGCCGAGCTCGAGCTTAATTTATCGAATATAGTGATGGCTCGCGAGCATATTCGAGCCTAATCGAGCCCTAAACGAACTTACCAAATATAAATTATTAATTAAATTATTCATAAATCTATTAAAAAAATAAATTATATATTCTAAAAAATATAAAATATTTACTAAAATCTATGATTTTATTCATACAAATGAGTTTTATTGGATATTTTATATTTATTAAATGTAAAAGTGTCAAAATTATATATTTATTGTTAAATATTAATTTTATATTTTACGAACTAGCTCACGAGCTTATTAACGAGCCTATTCACGAGCTAACGAGCCGAATACTGCTGAGTTTGAGTTTGGCTCGTTAATATTAACGAGCTTTATTAAACGAGCTCGAACGAGCTTTTATCGAACCGAGACCCGAATAGCTCGCGAGCGGCTTGGCTCGTTTACACCCCTACGTGCGATCTCCCAGATCCACCTGGACTTAACCCGAATTTCATTCAACCAAACATAAATCATTGTCAAACACCAAAACAACAACCGGGCCAGACTGCATCAACACTTGCCGCAGTGATGGCAAGTGCCTTTTGGTGCCTTTTCAATCCTTTTGTCCTTAGTTAACTTATTGGTGTCCTAAATGGAACGCAAATTTAGGGAAGACATGATCAGGTGATTATCCTAGAAATACAAATTGAGGTTATGTGATGAGAAGAATGCATCAATATAAATTAAATCCTATTTATTTTTCGAATTGAATAACCCCTTTTTATCAATTCGGGAGATCGTAGGAACATTTCCAAATAGGTTGATATCCTACCATAGATAAGAACAACCATGGCTGGGGCCATCAAGTTTTTCTTAGCTATGAAGGTAGGTAATTATACCGATTACATATTACATATATGTAACTATCATATTATGCTATCAACTAATTGAATGTTTGCATAAATTATTGGGTTGTTAACTCATTAACAAGTATGCAACATTATACATAGCACCCAACTGCACCTCTCTTTACATCGACCTTGGCTGTGGCACAACAAATCGATGCTCCAATCTTAAGGCTGACCCATTAATCAAGAAATAGTTTTAATATGGTTGGAGCTCATTCAACCGTTTAGTCAGGCTTGGATGTGTCCAACAACCAAAACTAAAGATTGACCTCTGACTCCAACTATATTAATCATAAACTAATTCCATGGTTTGAACATGTTGAGGTTCAAGCCGGGCATGGATGTGTCCATCAACCCAAACGAGAAATAAAACTCCGGTTCTAACCATATTAATGGAAGGTGTTGGCCTTAATATTTTGTAAGGGGTTTTGGGTCTCATCTTTTTCTTTTATGCACATTCATGACATATAATTATGTCATGTTCTAACGATTTCCTTAATAAAGTATGTATGTGACTTAATTTATCAAGTCTCATTAATTGAATTAGGAACCGGATTTCCTAATTCTAATTTCATACTTTATTCAAGGAATTGTTTTGGGAAATAATTTCCTAAATTATCATAATCAATTTCGGAAATAATATATTTAAGACTTTGATTTCTCTAAATCAAATCTTATTAAATTAAGAGACAAATTCCCTTAATTCAACCACATATTATTTTCATGAAAATTTTATTTAAGGAAATATACTCTATAGGAAACAATTTTCCTAATTAATTTTGGAGACAATAATATGTAAGAGCATCACCTCATAAATCAAATAAGGAAATTATCGTTTGAGAATTACCTCAAAAATTTCTAAGATTTGATCACATATTTTATTTATGGAAAATTAATATCAATAAATAAATTAATTTGGACGGCTCCCCGAGGCTCAATCCAAATTAAACATTAGACAATTTAAATTCAATTTAGAAAATTTAATTATAACAACTAACTTTAAATTGGACGGCTCCCCGAGGCTCAATCTAAAATAAAAATTTTTGTAAATAATTTAATTTCTAATTATGAATTTAAATGCCAATTAATATTCCCATAATTTGTCTAGACTTTCTTGAAAGAAAATGTCCAAAATTACGAGCTTTCCATAAATGGAAGGTTTCCAAAATAAAAGGTTTTCAGAATAATTGTAAGATTCTGGTATAAAGAAAACTTACGTTTTTCCAAAATTGGAATATTTCCAAAATAGGAAATTTACAAAATTGGAAAGTTTCCAAAAATGGAAAGCTTTCACAATTATCATAAAATTTCAGAAATAGAGATATTTCAAACGTTTGCGAAATTTCATGAGGATTTCCAAACCTTGAAATTCCTAAATAGGAAATTTACCATAATTGAAAAGTTTTCATAATTGGAAAATTTTCCAAAATTGAGATCATGACAAAGTTTTTCCCAAAACAATTATATGATTATGTTGAACACTAACCGGCTCTGATACCACTGTTGGGTCCGGGTGCATGTTGACATGGATGCGGGTTCGTAATTTTTTTAATTTTATTACGTGCAGCGGAAGACAGCATAAATAATTTCTTAAATTATTTTAACTACACATCTAGCATGCAACCTTATATTGTGTAAACATGATCATATATTAAAATTTTGCAGAAATGTAAACTAATTTACATGTTACCTCTCGTAACTCGAAGAAAGGGACGAGATCCAACCGTAGCGTCCCTTGGAAGCTCCGCCTCTATTCGCGTCCACGTCGAGTTTTCTTCGGGATGACTTCGCAAAGCCACGAGTTTCGTGCCGACAAGAACTAGTAGATTCTCCAAAGGCATGACAAGAATACCAAGAGAGAGAAGACTAACCACCAAACGAAGAACGGAATCAAGATTCCGGGAGGAAGGAAGGAGTAGCGCCCGCTTCTTCTTCTTCTTCGACAGCTTCTCGGTGGAGGAAGCTCACGGCAACCAAAAGGAGGGCCTCTAGGGCCGGCGCCACTAGAGGAGGGAGAGGGAGAGAAGGAGAGGGAGAGAGGCTAGGCAAGAATCCTTGATCTCTTAGATTAATTTCCAAGCCTTGCCTTGGTAGCTTTATATAGTAGCCTCTTAATCGCCAAGTCTCCTCTTTGTTGGTGCAATCTTGTTTAGGTCAGGGTTGACCTAGTTTGACTAAGCTCGGGTGAGCTTAGGTCTAGTAAGCTTGGATAGCTTATGGTATGTTTCGATGTTTGATAATGATGTTTGAGTGGTCATGATGTGTGAGTCAAGTGGGTCAAGGTTGACTGGAGGCTTGACTGGAAAAGACCTAGTGGGACTAGGCACACCTAGTGGGACTAGGTGAAGTCCAGCTGGATCGGAGAGATCGCAGGCTGGCAAGGGAAAAGACCTAGTGGGACTAGGCACACCTAGTGGGACTAGGTGAAGTCCAGGTAGATCGGGGAGATCGTACGCTGGCAAGACAAAAGACCTAGTGGGACTAGGCACACCTAGTGGGACTAGGTGAAGTCCAGCTGGATCGGGGAGATCGCAGGCTGGCAAGGGAAAAGACCTAGTGGGACTAGGTGAAGTCCAGATGGATCGGGGAGATTGCATGCTGGCAAGGTGGAAGTCTACCGAGAGACTAGACCTAACTCGAGGGTTAGGCGAATCTGGTTGGGAACCAGGTTAAGTCCGAGCTGGGAGCTAGGCAGTAGAAATCCAGGTTGGTCAACGGGGTTGACCGGACACTTGGTAGGGGTTCCTAGACTTGTAGGAACAAGTTAAGGTGGACTCAATCGATTGGGCAATCGATTGAGTCAATCGATCAGGTGATCGATTAAAGTGGTTTTCGCGAGAGGACAGAAGGGTCCTGAATCGATTGGGTAATCGATTCAGGGTATCGGTAATCGATTGGCTAATCGATTAGGGCAGCTTGCGCGAGAGAACAGAGAGGCTCTGAATCGATTGGGTAATCGATTCAGGGCGATGGTAATCGATTGGCTAATCGATTACGGTTCGAAAACTAGCCGTTGAACGGCTAAGTGTGACGTGGTAATCGATTGGGTAATCGATTACCAAACCCTAGGCGACGGGTATAAGGTCTTTCGCGCAGGTTTTGGCCGCAGCTCTTCTTCCTTCTTTCACGCCATTTCAAGAGAAGCTTTGGGGCTTAGTGTTGCTGCACTTCCAAAGTTCTAGAGGCGATCACAAGCTTGAAGATAGCAAGGAAAGCAAAGTGAGCTTAATATTGTAAATCTTGTAAGATTTTCATTGTATTTTTGCTTCCTCTTGTTGTATCTCATTGTAAGCTTGTAAGAGGTTTCTCCACCTCAAGAAGGAGACTTTCATAGTGTATGAGAGTGTGAGGAGAGTGGACCCTTGGATTAGTCACCCGACCGGGGTGGATACCAAGTAAAATCCAAGTGTTAGCGATTGCTTGAAGTCTTCCGCCGCGACAAATCATCTACAAGCGAATCGAAGCTAATCACCCCCCCCTCTAGCTCGCCAATCGGTCCCAACAAGTGGTATCAGAGCGAGGTTGCTCTTATTTGGACTCATCGCCAAGAGGGCAAGAGCTAGAGGAAGAAGAAGAAGTTGGAAGAAACCCTAATTTCAAGAAGTCATCATCAAGGGGTTTAAATTTCAAGAATGGAGTTTGGCTATGATACAAGGGCACCTCCACCATTCGACAAGGCGAATTTTGGTCTTTGGAAGTCAAAGATCGAAAATTATTTCATGATGGAGATAGAGCAATGGTTTGCTCTAATGGAGGGTTTTGAAGCTCCAACAAGCTCAAAGGGAAAGCTCCTCAAGAAAAGCAAATGGAATGAGGAGCAAATCAAGAGATGCGAGGCCAACTACAAAGTGATCAAGCTATTGGTCAATCTTTTGCCAAGCACCATCTTGGACAAGATTGGAGAATTTCAAGACGCCAAAGAGCTATGGAGCAAATTGGAAAGGCTTCATGAAGATCCCTCCACTATACTAAATCAAGGAAAATCCGAAGAGGGAGATTCATCAAGTGAAGAGGACTCGGAAGTTGAGAGGTGCTCAACATCCGAAGATGAAGCTCAAGAAGCCTCCACTTCAAGGTTTGAAGAGGAGCAAGATGTGCCATTGGCATCGGATCAAAGAAAAGCGTCAACATCATCATCCGAGGTCAATGAGGAGAAAGAAGAAGTCTCCACCTCTAGGATTGAGGGGGAGCGAAGGTCATTGACTCCGGAAGAAGAAGAAGTATCTACTTCCGGATCAAGTGAAGAGTCATGCCACACCCCTACAAGCAAAGGTATAAAAATTTCAATTTGTAAAAATAAAGATCATATTATTTGCTTTGAGTGTAGGGAAAGAGGACACTATAAGAGTAAGTGTCCCAAATTGGTCAAGAAAAAGGTGCTAGTGGCACCCAAGACCAAAGAGAAGCCAAAGGAGGTCGGCCTCGTGGCAAAGAAAGATAAGAAGCACATTGTGTGCTTCTCATGCAAAGCAAAGGGACATTATCGAAATCAATGTCCAAAGGGGAAGAATCCAACCAAGGCTAAAAGGAGGAGCTCAAGTCAAGGGGGAGCCTCCAAGAATAACACTAAGGTACCATTAGGTAATGGTACTTATTTAAATCATGATAATATGTATGCTAAAAATAATTATTATCATTTCAATGCTATTTATCATGAAAATAGGAGGTATGAGAAACCAAAAGAAAAATATAGAGCCTTTCATGCTAGGTCTACCACAACCAAGGATAGGGAAGATTTTAGATCATCTAAGGATAGACCTACCCAATCCAAGATCAAAAAGAAAAATTACCAAGGCTATATTAGAAGACCAAGCCTTGAGGAGGTAATGATTGAAAATCAAGTTTTGAGATCAAAGCTTGATAAATTAGAAAAATCCCTCAAAAGAATAGAAAATCTATTTAAGGGATCTAAGGATCAAAACCTAGATTTAGGAAATCAAGGACCCTCTAGGAGCAAGAAAGGTTTGGGGTACAAACCTAAGACTAAGGATGATGGTCCATCCTATCATAGAGTTCCATATAAATATGGAACTAAATCTAGGTCTAGGAGTCAAGTCAAGGTCGCAAGGGAAGCCATCCCTAGAGTTGACCAAGACAAGACAAAGGTGACTAAGGCTTCCGAAAAGCCTAGAAGAGTCACTAGGAAGGTATCAAGGGAAGTTATCCCTAATGAATACCTAGAACACCCAAGGAGCACCAATAGGTTTTGGGTTCCTAAGAGTGTGTTCGCCACACCCTAGATAGGTCTAGGGAGTGTCAACTCTAATTGGAAGGGTAGTTAACCCAACCTTGATGAAGTTGGCACTTTGGGACATTTTCAAGGAATTATTACCCTTGAAAATGAAAGATTCATTTATTTACTCTAGGAGGAGTAAATATGTGCCAAACTATATTTTTGAGGATTAAACTTGATAAAGTTGGCACAACTAGGTTAAAAATCCAAAGATAGGCCAAGTTGGGGAGTTATGGCTTTATCTTAGAAATTAGGGCAAATTTAGGATTATCAATGGCTTAGCGATGAGTTATTGATACTTAGATAGGAAATCTAGGTATTTTCTTTTATGCTTATATGCCATGTCTTGTATGCCCTATCACATGCCATGACATCATAATTCATCATTCATATTTCATTATGAAATATTACATGTCATGTCATACATACATCATATAGTTATAATTTCTTTTGAAAATCCTAATATGATGCATGTCATAGTCATTAATCATGCATAAATCAATTTTTATTGAAATTAAGGACATTGGCATTAATTGACATCCTAGGTGGATGATCAAGGGTTTATAATGTCTAGGTAGAAATGCATGAACCCTTAGATTAGGGAGAACATGACTTTCACATCTCACTAAGACTATAGTGACTTGTATGTGTTTTTGAGACACATTAGAAACAAGTGAGATGTTAGGGTGATGAACAAAACTCAAGGTGTTATAAAGTGCATCAATTGAGTTTTAGTTCATCAAAATAAGAATTTAAATGAACTCCAATCATTGGGAAAGCTAATGTACAAGTCATGTGCATTTAGCCCAAGGAACATGGTTGGAAATATTTTTGAAAAACATTTTAAAACTATCTTGGAAAACCTTGGTGAAGACTATCTTTTGATAGCACTCATCATTTGATGAAATGG
>JAGFNQ010002526.1:0-36365 GCA_024364735.1 Boesenbergia rotunda
GTTCCAGCTCCTGGATGCTTGCTTCAGTCCATATATGGATCGTCGAAGCTTGCATATTTTGGTTTTATCAACCGATGTGAAACCTTCAGGTTGTATCATGTATACATTCATCAAGCAGGTTTCCATTAAGGAAAGCTATTTTCACATCCATTTGTCATATCTCATAATCATAATGAGCTGCTATGGCCAGGAGCATCCGAATGGATTTAAGCATAGCTACTGACGAATAGGTTTCGTCATAATCAATTCCTTGTTTCTGACGATATCCTTTTGCCACTAGTCTAGCCTTAAAGATAACAACATTACCTTCCATATCGGTTTCTTCTTGAAAACCCACTTGCACCCTATGGGCTTAATCCCTTCAGGTGGGTTAACGAAGTCCCATACTTGATTTTCGTACATGGAATCCATTTCCGACTTCATGGCTTCAAGCATTTGTCCTTTCTGAACTTTTCAGAACATCATCATAACTGATAGGTTCGTCATCGCTAATGAGTAACACGTCGTTCGATTCACTTATGAGAAATCCGTATCTCTCTGGAATATTACGTGTCCTATCAGACCTACAAAGAGGTGGTGTTTAGGTTCAACTGATAGCTCATCATTATGAGTTGTTGGTTGTGGGTCTAGACTAGGTGTCTCTGTAATGTCTATTGGAGTTTCTTGAACTTCATCAAGTTCAATGCCACTCCCACTGTTTTCTTGTAAAAGAAATTATTTTTCCAGAAACACAGCATGCCTTGAAACAAACACCTTTTGTTCCAAGGGATGATAGAATTGGTAACCCTTCGTTTCCTTAGGGTATCCAATAAATAGACATTTATCAGACTTAGCATCCAATTTGTCTGATACAGTCCGCTTCACATAAGCAGGACAACCCCATATCTTAAGGTGAGTTAAGTGAGGTTTCGTACTATTCCACGTCTCGTATGGAGTAGTAGAGACTACCTTGGTCGGGACTTCTGTTTAGCAAGTAAACAGCTGTCTTGAGTGCATAGCCCCAAAAGGATTTTGGAAGAGTTGCATGATTCATCATGGATCTAACCATGCCCATCAAGGTTCGGTTACGCCTATAAGATACACCATTATGCTGCGGTGTATACAGCGTAGTCCATTGAGACAATATCCCATTGTCCCTAAGATAATCTTGAACTCTTGACTTAAGTATTCACCACCCCGATCGGATCGAAGTATCTTAATACTTTTGCCAAGCTGTTTCTCTACTTCATTTCTAACTCTTTGAATTTCTCAAAAGCTTCAGATTTGTGTTTCATCAAGAACACATACCCGAATCGTGATGATCATCGATAAAGGTAATAAAGTAGCTATAGCCTCCTTGTGCAAGAGTTGACATTGGTCCACATACATCAGTATGTATTAGACCAAGCAATTCTCCCACTGGATTACCTTTTCTGGAAAAGGGTAATTTGGCCATCTTGCCTTTTAAGCATGATTCACATGTATCAAATGAACCGGGTTCAAATGATTTCAGAATTCCACATCGGTGTAATTTGGTCATGCGTTTCTTACTTACATGGCCAAGACGACAATGCCACGTATAGGAGTCTATTCGATTATCTATTCGAGCACGTTTGTTGCTAACTTCGATATTGAAAACGTCACCGGATAAATCTAACGTGTAGATACCATTGCACAAAGTTCCAGTCACATAAAGAACACCATTTAAAGTTATGTAACAACAATTGTTACTAAAAGTTAAATGGTAACCCTTTTCATTCAAGCATGAAATAGATACAATGTTCTTTATTAATGAAGGAACAAAATAACAATTATCCAATTCTAAGACACGTCCAGTAGGGAGCTTTAGCAAATATGTTCCGATGGCAACAGCAGCAATCTTTGCTCCATTTCCAACTCGCAGATTTGCTTCTCCCTTGACGAGTCTTCTTCTATTCCTTAGCCCCTGTATGTCATTACATATATGTGAGCTACACCCAGCATCAAGTACCCAGGTGATTGAGGAAATAGAGTGATATTCAATAACGAAGATACCTGAAGAGGATGGGGCATCGGATACCTTCTTCTTCAAGGACTCAAGATAAACCTTGCAGTTTCTTCGCCAGTGACCCTCCTTGCCACAGTGATGGCAAGTGCGTTTTGGTGTCTTTTCAGTCTTTTTGGCTTTTTTTTTTCTTTTATTCTGTTCTTTGGCCTTTCTCTTAGAACCTTTCTTCGAGGAACCAACTAACAGTACCGTCTTCTGATCCTGCTTTATAGAAGGCTCTACAGTCTTCAGTAGGTTGAGCAACTCAAGAAACTGGTCTGGAGTTGCATCTTCAGGAGGACGGTTGGGAAGTTGTTCTTCAAGGACATAAGCAAGCTTTTCTGCCTTGAGGACTATCCTCAGGTTTCTAAGCCAGTCCATGAAGTTTGGCCCAGTCAGCTTATTGATGTCCAAACTGGAACGCAAATTCAGAGAAGACATGATCGAGTGATTATCCTAGAAATACAAATTGAGCTTATGTGAGAAGAATGATAAAGAATGCTTCAACATATATTAATTAAATCCTATTTATTTTTCGAATTGAATAACACTTTTTATCAATTCAGGAGATCGTAGGAACACCTCCAAATAGGTTGATATCCAACCATAGATAAGAACAACCATGGCTGTGGCCATCAAGTTATTCTTAGCTATGAAGGTAGGTAATTATACCGATTACATATCATATATATGTAACTATCACTTTATGCTATCAACTAATTGAATGTTTGCATAAATCATTGGGTTGTTAACTCATTAACAAGTATGCAACAATATACATAGCACCCAACTGCACCCCTCTTTACATCGACCTTGGCTGTGGCACAACAAATCGATGCTCCAAGCTTAAGGCTGACCTATTAATCAAGAAATAGTTTTAATATGGTTGGAGCTCATTCAACCGTTTAGTCAGGCTTGGATGTGTCCAACAACCAAAACTAAGGATTGACCTCTGACTCCAACTATATTATTCATAAACTAATTCCATGGTTTGAACATGTTGAGGTTCAAGCCGGGCATGGATGTGTCCATCAACCCAAACGAGAAACAAAACTCCGGTTCTAACCATATTAATGGAAGGTGTTAGCCTTAATATTTTGTAAGGGGTTTCGGGTCTCATCCTTTCTTTTCAAAGCACATTCATGACATATAATTATGTCATGACTAACGATTTCCTTAATAAAGTATGTATGTGACTTAATTTATCAAGTCTCATTAATTGGATTAGGAACCGGATTTCCTAATCCTGATTTCATACTTTATTTAAGGAATTGTTTTGGGAAATAATTTCCTAAATTGTCATAATCAATTTCGAAAATAATATGTTTAAGACTTTGATTTCTTTAAATCAAATCTTATTAAATTAAGAGACTGATTCTCTTAATTCAACCACATATTATTTTCATGAAAATCTTATTTTAAGAAAACTCTATAGGAAACCATTTTCCTAATTAATTTTGGAGACAACAATATGTAAGAGCATCACCTCTTAAATCAAATAAGGAAATTATCCTAAATTTCCAAGATTTGATCACATATTTTATTTATGGATTAATTAATTACAACAAATTATTTTCTAAGGGTGGCTCCCCGAGGCTCAGATACCCAAAGAAAAGAAATTTGTCCTAAATCCAATTTGGTCCGCTCCCCGAGGCGTAACCAAATTAAACATGACAATTTTATTCAAAATGGGAAATTAAATTACAACAACTAACTTTAAATTGGACGGCTCCCCGAGGCTCAATCCAAAATAAAGAATTTTGTTAATAATTTAAAACCAATTCGAATTTAATTGTCAATTAATGATCCATAAATTTGTCTAGACTTTCTTGAAAGAAAGTGCCCAAAATTGCGAGATTTCATAATAGGTTTTCAGAATATTTGTAAGTTTCTGATACAAAGAAAACTTACATATTTCCAAAATTGGAAAATTTCAAAAATAGGAAATTTCAAAATTGGAAAGTTTCCAAAGATGGAAAGTTTTCACAATTATCATAAAATTTCAGAAACTAGGATATTTCAAAAGTTTGTGAAATTTCATGAGGATTTCCAAACTTTAAAATTTCTAAATCTAAAATTTATCATAATTGGAAAGTTTCCATAATTGAAAATTTTTTCAAAATTGAGATCATGACAAAGTTTTTCGCAAAACAATTATATGATTATGTCGAACACTAACCGGCTCTGATACCACTGTTGGGATCGGGTGCATGTTGACATGGATACGGGTTCGTAATTTTAAATTTTAATTACGTGCAGCGGAAGGTTTAGCATAAATAATTTCTTACATTATTTTAACCACGTATCTAGCATGCAACCTTAAGTTGTGGAGACATGATCATACATTTAAAATTTTGCAGAAAGTAAACTAATTTACTTAATACCTCGCGTAACTCGTAGAAAGGGACGAGATCCAACCGTAGCGTCCCTTGGAAGCTCCGCCTCTATTCACGTCCACGCCGAGTTCTCTTCGGGATGACTTCGCAAAGCCACAAGTTTCGTGCCGACAAGAACTACTAGATTCTCCAAAGGCATGACAAGAATATCAAGAGAGAGATATGGAAACTAACCACCAAGTAACGAAATCAAGATTCCGGGGAAGGAAGGAGTTGCGACCCGCTTCTTCTTCTTCTTCGGCACCTTCTTGGTGGATGTGGCTCACGACAACTAGAAGGGGCGCCGGCCCTAGAGGAGGGAGAGGGCGCCGCCCTAGAGGAGGTAGAGGGCGCCGGCCCTAGAGGAGGTAGAGGGAGAGAAGGAGAGAGAGAGGACTTGCTTCTTAATCTCTTGATTGGAATTCAAGCCTTGCCTTGGTTCCTTTATATAGTAGCCTCTCCATCGCCAAGTCTTCCTTGTAACGGAATAAATTTTCATAAGAAATTTATCTTATAAATTTTCCTATGAATTATTCCGTTATGCCAAGTTTTATTATAACTAAGTTTATAATAAAAACAAACACATCTCCCCTTTTATTATGGAATAAATTTTCACAAGAAATTTATTATATAAAATTTTCTTATCATGGAAAAATCAATTCATAATTGATTTTATAAAATAAAATAAATCAATCCAAGGTTTATTTTATTTTCTATGAAAATAAATCTTTTTATATAAATTTCTTTATATAAATTTCTTTATCCATAATTTTATAAAACAAATCGCGTTTGATTTATTTTTTAATTTAAACCAAATAATTTGGTTTCCCTCCTCATTGTGGCCGGCCAAACCAAAGAGGGTAGGGACCCTCTTTGGCCGGCCAAACCAAGCCGTCTCCTTGCGAATTAAACTCATTTAATTCGTCCAATAAGCCTTTAAAAGACTTAGCCGTTTTAAGCTTCCGGTGCGCCTCTGATAAATTCAGATTCGACTTATTTCTCTTGATCGGAAAATCCAATTTTCAACTCGTTTTAAATCCCTCGGATTACTCGTAGTGCGTGTGACTAAATAGGCTTTCGATTTATGTTGGCCATCTATAATTAACCAATTATAGAACGATCATGAGTGGCACCTAGTAGTACATCATGATCCCCAATTAATCGAAAGATCAACGGTTGGCCTCAGAAATAATTCTGAAACCCTTCAGCAGCTATAATGAGTTGTGCCCCATTCCCTTCACCATCTTATACCCACTTGGTTCAGGACACGGTCTATGTGTGCCAGTCCCCACTAGGCTAACTACGTCACACTTAGCCCAAGTAATGTCTTTCTCGTCCAACGGATTCTAATTACTCTCATGTTTCCTAGAGATTCATACTCGGAACATGTTGTGCTCTGGCCATAGGCTTCGAGTAACAATCCGATGATAGGCCTTGGGTATACATCTCCTCGCAAGGAGTGGTGAATCCTTTGTAGGCTGTTCAAACATCTTCGGGCACTTCGGCTTATACCCAACCATCCTGGGTCCACACCTCCTTAGAGATGCTTGCTTATGATGTCAAAATATAAGTCTCCGTGACCAAGATGACTTGAACACCGCAAGTCAAAGGAACATCGCACTTAAGCTGCAGTACGAACTTTCATTGACATATCTATATGTAGATTACCATATGAAGTTTTACAGCTAGTCACTCCAATGAACTAGTTCCCTTAACTAGCATCCATGTTTATCTCCGGACATCCCAATGTCACCAGCCAGTGAGAATCAGCTGATTAGAGAATACCTATGCTAGTCTCAACAGAATTGACAGTGTCCATATTTATCAATTCATCGACTAAGGACAATTTCAATACTTCACAATTGCACATGTAGAGATAATCACTAGTTGTGAATTCATTACAAATTCTCTCATGCTGTGAATTGTATTGCGGACATTCAGTAAATGAGTTTAAGATCTCAATCAATTACACAAACATGTATACTCAAATAGTGAATATTCATTTATTAAAGTAAATGATTACAATCATAAGGCGATTGCCTTAGGACACTTCTCTCATATTACTAACAGGCTCACCCAAACCCGATTATGGCCTTTCGTCCCTCGAGTGTCCTTCGTCCCGGCTTCTCATCCCTCGGACACCGCGTGCATCCTTCTCACTCCACCGACGTACTCTTGCGCATAGCTCCGCATCCCTCAGATGCACCGAGCCCGTCGACTCCCTTTCTATGTCATCCTTCTCGACCGCTGCGTCTTCCACTCCACTTCCTGCGCTCCTAAGATCCTATACACTTAGACACAGGGCTAAATACACCATGACCTAACTTAAATCGGTTGATCTCATCAAAACCAATCAGGGGTACTTACAAGTTCTTATTTGATAAAATGCTTCAATGAATGTTTTATGCTTAGATCTTTTAGTATATACTTGATTTGTTGTGTTTGATTGAATGGATGTGTGGAGTGACCTTCATCTAGGGGATATGCTTAAGGTTATATGCTCGAAGAGCCCTACATGACAAGGATAATCCTTTTAACCGGACAACCTTCAGTGTTCCCTTAATTTGGAGGCTATGTCTACACAAGGATGACCCTAGCCATGCTCTTAATGGTTTTTCTCTAATCTCGTGCTAGGAGATTACTTGTGTAATCTATAATCGTATGACCTGGGAGCCCTATGTTACAAGGGTAATCCTTTAACCGGGCATTCTAAGTTGCCTTGTCTATCTAATGGCATTGGATAGCTAATAGGGAAGACACTCCAATGATATTTGCGAGGTCACTCCGGTAATCTAGTTATGTTTTCTACGAAGCTAAATCATAGAGATCAAAGCACTAGCAACCATAGAACATCAAGGACCAACACATGGAAACCTAAACCCTAGGATATTTCTTGTTCATAGTCATCACCCTGAGTTCTCTTAGCTCCAGCTTTCTTCCTCTCTTCTCGTTATAACTCTCGTTCTTGTGCAAATCTTCTTTACACTTCCGATTTGCTTAGCTAGTTCACCTGAGCAAAGCTCCCTAGTGCTTGCCAATCAATCCCTGTGGATACGATATCTTTTATTATTCAATGACGTTCCCATACACTTCTGGGATACCATCAAATTTTAGGTGTCGTTGCCGAGGACAGAGAGACAATATTAGGCTACTAGCTACCAAGCTAGACTAGGCTTTTCTTTTTCTTTAGTGTAAATATTTTTTTTTGCATACTTACTTTTGCATTCTTATTTATATTTATTGCTTTCGCTTTTACATCTTTTTATAGAAAACACAAAAATATAGTTGCTTTGCTTTTTACACATACATAGAAACCCAAAAATATTTTTTGTTTTCCTTCATCTACAACTGCTCTTGCTTGTTTTTGCACTCTCATAAAAATATCAAAAACATTGTTTCTTTCCTTATTGTTTGGAAATACTTCTATTGTTCATGCGAAGTCTAATCTATATAGAAAATCTATTATCTGTCGATCTTGAGATTGATAGAACCTTCAGACGCAGAAGAAGTGAACAAAAGGCTCAGTTAGATTCAGAGCAACCATAGCATACCATGGCACAACATCTTGATAACAACAAGCCCTTGAAGGACTATGTAGCCCCGCATGCTAGAGTTTTTAGTTCCAGCATCACTAGGCTATTATGGAGGCCAACAACTTTGAGATCAAATCGACATTTATATCGATGGTACAAGAACATTAGTTTAGGAGTGGAGCATTTGAGGACCGCAACCAACACTTCAAAACCTTATATGAGATCTATGAAACTCTTAAGATGAACAGGGTACTTCAAGATTCAGTCAAACTTTTTCTATTTGGGTTTTCTCTGCTAGACCGAACCAAGGCATGGTTGAGCTCCCTCTCTCCCAATAGCATTTCCTCCTGGGCTCAGTGTGACCAAATCTTTTTAGACAAATTCTTCCCACCAAGAAAGACGACTTATATGAGGAATATGGTTTCCAATTTTAGGTAGAACGACACTGAATCACTATTTGATGCCTGGGATAGATTTAAAGGAATGTTGAGGATGTGCCCCCACCACAGCTTGGAGAAGTGGTTAGTGGTCCACACTTTCTACAATGGGATCAATTACCAAACTAAAGTTTGACTGGATTTCGCAGCAGGTGGAGCACTCATGAACAAAGGTCTGGATGATGTAGAGGGAATTATAGAGAGTGTGATCCTCAACCATCATCAGTGGGCATTAGAGAGGAGTTACAACCTAACAAAGATCCCGGGGAAGTACGAGGTGGGAGCTATTGACCTGCTGTCCGCTAAACTCGACGCCTTGACCAAGAAGTTAGACACTTTCAATGTGAACCTAGTGAACGCTATCACAAGTTGTGGAGTACGTGGGAGTTTTGAGTACCAGACTGAGGGTTGTCCACTTAGAGCAGTATCATCACAACTTTGCCAAGTGGAACAAATTGATACGATTAACATTTTTAATCAAAACAACCCTTACTCCAACACTTATTGTAACGACCCGGAAAATTCTCTTAATATTTTTTTTAAAATATTGAGCATGTCTAGATAATTTTCCGAGGGACCTAGAAATATTAATACGGATTTTAGCCTAGAAATCCATGTTTTCTCATTTAAATTGGGAAAAATAAGCACTAATGGGCTTTATATGGGCTTTCTAGTACCTTAATTATTGGTGAATTTTAGGTAAAAATTTATGTAAATATAAAGAGGTTTTAATGAGAAATATTAACATAATTATGGGGGGATTTTTGAAGGATTTTCGAAATAATAGAAAATAAAATAAAAATAAAATACAAAAAAAAATTAGTGGATGCACCAAGGATTGAACCTTGACCTCTTGTTCAACCATGCATGCTCTAACCAATTCACCTAGCAAGGGAGTGCTATGAGGAAATGAAGTGGATTATGGTTAAGGCTTAGGAAAAATGAAGAGTCATCAACCATGACTCTTCACTTGCCCTCCTTAATGTGTTATAAAGAGGGGGTTTGGGAGTTTCTTTCTTCCTTCTATCAATTCCACCTCTCTTCTTCTTCCTCCCTCAAGCTGGCCGAAACTTCAAGGAAGGTGTTCTTTGAGAAAACTTCACAAGAGGGCTTAATCTTCAAGTGTTAGGGGTCATCTACAAGTTTACAAGGGCTAAGGGTGATCAAGGGACAACCAAAGTCTTCATCATCTTCCCTTTTAAGGTCTAAAAACCAAGATAACCCAAGGTAAGACCCCCCTCACCTGTGGTGTAATGGTTTTTCCTTGATGTGGATATGATCTAAGTTTTTATTTAAGATCTAAGATGAAAATCCATGAAGAAGAAGTTAGGGTTTCGGCCACTTGCAAGTTTCATGGCTAGGTTTAGTTTCTAACTCTCAAATGATGGTTCTTATGATTTATTATGATGTAAGTGATGTTGGTGGTGATTTACATGAAATTTTACATGATTATAAGGCCTAATGAATTTCGGCCAAGAACCCTAACCCATGGTTGGACCTTGATCTAACCATTCAACATATAAGTTTTGGTTCCCTATGGCATGATGGGTAGAAATTATGTTTTATAGGAGTTTTTCATGAACTTTAGGGACCCTTAAAGTTTCGGCCAAGGGCAAGAACTAGGGTTAAAGGATTAGGGTTGGCCTTAAGTATGGAATCAAATGTTTTCTATGGCCTAGTATGTATGTATGAGATGTTGTTTGGGGATTTATGCAAAGTTTTCATGGACCTAGGGTTCCTTGGAGCTTTCGGCCAAGGACATAGCCTAGGGCTAGGGTTGGGTTAAAACTACAAAGATGCTTGTTTATAGGTTACTAAGATGTATGTTTAAGTATGATGGAAGAATTTCTATGTTAACCAAGCCCTTAGTTTATATGTCATGAATTATATGTTAGGTCACTTGTGGTGATAACTCATAAATGTTTAGACATGTGCCATGATTTATGAATGATAGGTATGTATGCTATGTTTTATGAGTGATATGTTGTATATTATTCCTTGTACTCTCATATAGTAATATTTTTTTTATTTTATGACATTACATACGGTAGGATGCATGTTGTTTAACTATCAAATCATTATATGTAGATTCCAGTATGTCTCATCTAATCAAATATAAAAGACTTCTAAAGGTAACATCGTCATGCCAGGTCAATCTTAATCACCAACACTTATTGTCAGGGAACATAAACATAGGCACATTAAGTAGATATAGGATCATTCTTTCCCGAGCCACCACCCACACATCTTCAGCCTCCTGCCTCTTCCTTCCATTTAAGTGTTATCTGCAGCATAAGACAACACATAAACTAGTAAGCATAAATGCTTAGTAAGGATCCTGTCCTACTCGCAAAATCCGTACGAAAGAACATAACATGTACACATAATGAGTTCATCAAAGCATGTTAAACATCCAAGTTTCTAACATGCAGTATCAAGTACCTCAAGCATACTCTTCACATATTACAAATATTTTCAAAGAATGTTTTCAAAACATTTCCATAATGGTATTACTTAAAAATACATCCATATCATATCGGGCCCTGTTGTGTACCAACTATCGCGCGGAAACTATTGCGCGTTCCCTAATGAATTGGGGTAGCGAGCCACCAATTCATTAGAGCAGGACCCTTCCGTCCTACCGAAGCCACGTTAACATGCACCCCGGATTTATTTAACGACCCCCTTCCGAGTCGGGTACACAACTTAAAAGTAAAATACTTATCATGCTGTTACATATATGCTAAGGGATACTCCATATTCACTCTTATGGGACACACCACTCTTCAAGGGTGCTCATGATCCCGTAGGGACACACCACACAACATAAGGGGTGCTCTTGATCCCATACTTATTTGAGTATCCATTTAAGCATTTTAACATATCACATGCAATTTCATAAATGTACCCCATGGGCTATAAGGCATGCTCATACATACATCATATTTCATACATGTTCATATATTCATCATATTTCATACATGTTCATACATGCATCATATGTCATACATGTTCATATATTCATCATATTTCATACATGTTCATACATGCATCATATGTCATACATGTTCATATATACATCACATTTCATACATGTTCATCATATTTCATCATGCATCATATTTCAACCACTTACCCTACCTTAGACCTGACAAGCTTTGGTCACATAGGTCATACTCATATCGTAGAAAGTGGTAGCATGCTATCAATTAAGATTTCAATCAGACATCTCATTTAAACACCTCATACATAAACATATCAAAGCATGCTAACAATTAAGGTTTCCTTATCAACCATTCCATTTAACACCACATACATATACATATGATCATCCCCAACCATAAACATATATCATAGGGTAGTTTGACCTTTACAAACCCTAGTCCTAGTGGGTTGGCCGAAACATCAAGAGTAGGGAAATATCAGGACTTTTGCATTAATCATTCACACATACATTTATTCAAACACCTCATACATAAACATATCATAGCATGCTAACAATTTAAGGTTTACATATCAACCCTTCCATTTAACACCACATACATATACATATGATTATCCCCAACCATAAACATATATCATAGGATAATTAATTTTCACAAACCCTAAAGTCTATGCCTTGGCCGAAAGTCCTATGATAGGGCAAGTTCAATTTTTTGGCAATAAAATATTCACACAACCATCTATACAACACCTTGTATACACTATCATACAATATACTAAGCATGGATACATTATATGATAATTCAATCCTCACTAACCCTAATTCCTAGGTCTTGGCCGAAACCCATCTAAACCCTAACCCTAGTTTCATAGGGTAGGAGTATCAAATATTCATACAAACATATATTCAAACACTTGATCTACATTCCTAAGCATGAATCCATTATAGAAAATCATAAAATCCCCAAACCCTAATTTCTATCATGCATAGCCGAAACTTATAAGGGTGCAAATCCCAATTTTTGGTATTACAACATGAAGGGAAACAACATATAAGCATACCCTAAATTTCAAGGAATCTTTCCATGTAATAAAAAGTGACCAAGGCCTCCCTTCAAGAGGGGGCCAAAACTTTCAAAGGTGAAAAGCCCTAAATTTTGTACAAGAAAAATAACAAGGATCACACATAACCATTATACTGCAGGCGAGGGGATACTTACATCCTTGCGCTGGAATTTCTTTAAACCGTAGGGTACCCTACACTTGGAGGGTATGTGAAGATCCTCTTCTTCAAACTTTCTCTAGGACTCCTTGGACTTAGTAGATGGCAATGGCACTTGGACTTTCCTTCTTGAAATTGCCCTAGGGTTATCTCTAGAGTATGTTTTCGAAAATGAGAAGGAAAGGGAAGAGTGAGTTTTCGGTTTTGGAAGAATGAGGAAGAAGATCAAAGGAAGAGGAAGTTATTCCAACTTCCCTTATTTATACTTCTCTCATGAAAAGACATGTCTCTTCACTCTTACACACTTAACAAGCATGTTTCTCATCCTCTCAACAAGAAACAATGCTTGGTGTAGTGGTTAAGACATGGAGAGTGCAACTAGGAGGTTCAAGGTTCAATCCTTGCTCCCTCCTTTTTATCACCTTTTGCACTAATCCATATCAAAGCCCATTAAGCCAAGCCCATCATGAAATTTCATAATATTTCATGTTTATGAATTCATAATATTTTCTAATATTTTTCCCGAATTCATAACATTATTTACATAATATTTTATAAATATTATTCACATAATATTTCATGATAATAATATTTCATGAATTCAATAATATTGCATATTTATGAATTCATAATATTTCATAACATTTCATGATACTATTTCATGAATTCCATAATATTTCATATTTATGAATTCATAATATTTCATAATATTTCATGATACTATTTCATGAATTCCACCATATTTCATATTCATGAATATATATATTTCCTAATATTTCATATGGGAAATTTCGGGGCGTTACAATATGTATGTATGCCATGTTTTATGAATAATATGTATGTATGCCATGTTTTATAAATGATATGTAGGTATGCCATGTTTTATGAGTGAGATGTAGGTATGCCATGATTTATGAATGATATGTATGTATGCCATGATTTATGAATGATATGTATGTATGCCATGCTCATGAATATATGTACGTATGCCATGTTTAAGAATGAAAATGATGAAGAAAGTTAAAGTTCATGCCTTCGAGGCATAATGATGATATGGAATGAAAATGAAGGAAGAAGTTAAGGTTCATGCCTTCAAGGCATAACGATGAAGTTAAGTATGATGAATGAATGAATATGCTATGAATGATTATGAATGAAGAAGCATGTGAAAGTATTTTATTTTATGAATGGGCTTGTACCGGACTTAAGTAAGGTCCACGGTTCTGGACTACCGATGAAGCTGTCCACGGTTCGGGACTACCGATGAAGCTGTCCTTACCCTAGTAGGTCGAGATTAGCTACCTCGTATTTACTTAGGGATGCGCAAATATGATGTATGAATGTGGTACAAGCCAGGGCCCAATGAATGTTATGATTATGTTTAAGTATTTAAAAGTACGATTTAAAACTAAGCATCCTTATGATATATGCATCTGCTACATGCATTCATCCATGATATGCATTATGTTTATGAAAGTATGTTTATGAAAAGTATGTCTATGCAAGGTATGTTGATGCAAAGTATGATAATGCAAAGTATGTTCATGTTAATTAGGATGCCATGATTATGTTTATTGTTCATGTTAATCTATGATGCCATGATGATATCTATGTTCATGCTGATGCCATGATGATATCTATGTTCATGTTTATACGATGTATGGATTTTATGAGTAGGAAAAGGGTCTTACTAAGCCTCCGTGCTTATAGTTTTATTTTCTTATACCGCAGATTAAGCAAGAGATTTCAAAGGAAGCAGCAGGAGAGGCAAGACTATGTGTGTGTGGTAGTGACATGGCCAAGAGTCCCTCTCATTTCACTGATTGCATGTTTTGTTATCTTACAATACTTATGTTGGTTATGCTCTACTTATGATAGCTATGCCTATGAAACAACCTACTACTTATGAAATTATGGATAAACTACTTGCTACCTGAAAGGCTTATGAATGAATTATGGAAAGTAAATAATCATGATGCTATGCATGCTGGTAATAGGTTACCTGAAATTCTCATGAAAGCTTATGAATGTGTTACGAAAAGTTGATATTATGATGCTAGATATGTGTATATGATTTAAGCACTAATTGTATGGTTAAAAGCATGTGAAATTTATGATTCCGCTGCATTAAGAGGTTTTATATGCACATGTATGTTTAGCGTAACGCCACTTTATTAAAAAAAAAAACGGGCGTTACACTTATAACCCTGGGTGGAAAAATCATCCGAACTTCTCATATCGAAATAATCAAGACCAAGGCCGAGTAGCGGGGAACAAGTAAGCATACCAACCCTTATGTACTGAACAACTTCTAGAAGAAATATTGGCGCACCAAAAAAAAATGAAGAATGATATCAAACAACTTAGTGCATGATTGGACACCAATGAAAAACACATAAAGATGCTTGATAGTCAAGTAGCCCAGATTGCCACCTCTTGCTCCAGAACACAAGGAACATTCCTTAGAAAAGTAGAATCGAACTTAGTTGAGCGTTGCAACCTCATTGAGTTGCGAAGCAGACGGAACAATCGAGAGCCTTCTCCATCCTTCTCCACTAATGAAGCATCAAAGGAGCGGGAGGAGATTGAAGGGCCTCCATCGAACTTCAATGATCGAAAGATCCTCTTCTCACAAAGACTCTCAAAGGCCAAAAAAGATGATGAATTCGACAAGTTTCTGGAGAATCAAATGCCAAAATTCGTGAAGTTTATGAGAGTGATCATCTCCACAAAACGCAAACAAGATGGATTTGAGATGGTGGCTTTTACTGAAGGATATAGTGCTCTGCTACTTAATTTTTCTCTCACCGAATCTGCAAGACCCAGGAAGCTTTGCTATCCCGTGTAAGATCAGTTCAACCACGTTCGGTAAGGACTTTCTATGACTTTGGAGCTAGCGTAAGTCTCTTTCCATATTCAATTTGTGAGAAACTTAATATGAATGGTCAGAAATTGACTACAATGATACTTCAATTAGTTGATCATCTTGTAGATACCTCTTAGGTATTGTGGAAGATGTGCCTGTCAAGATAGGGAACCTTATAGTCTCTACGGACTTTGTAGTCTTGGACATGGAAGAGGATCTCAAGCTCCCCCTCATTTTGGGGAGGCCTTGCCATGACTGGTGCTATGATAGTTGTCAAGAATCACAAGTTGTCCCTTGTGATTGGCGAGGAAAGGCTAGAGTTTGACTTGTCTAAATCATGAAATTCTCTACCCATGTCAACGGTGTCAAGCATTGGGCCATGTTTAGAAGAGTCCTAACCAAAACTTCTTGTTGATCATGAACCATTTACCCCCCATTGTGGGAAGCCGCCAGAGGATGCCTTAAATTCGGCGAAGAGGAAGCGACCCCGCACTTCAAACTATAAATATGTTATTCTTGATGGATCGAATACGTCCGCTAGAGGGGGGCGGGGGTGAATAGCATTTCTTTGGCTTGTTCTTCCTACGTTGTTAGTATACGTAGCGGAAACAATAATATTAAACAATAACAACGAAGAAACCACTGCTAACAAACCTATTTACTTGGTATCCACCCCGGCCGGGTGACTAATCCAAGAATCCGTCGGTGGATCACTCCCCGGATAACCTCCGGCTAGCTCTCGTCGCTCCTTGTGGGTGGAGAAACCTCACCACAACACCTTTGACAACCTTGAGCCCAAAGACTACTAACTTGCCTTTAACCAAGACAAGTTTCGTCAAGAAACTCAACCACCACGAAGTCCTCTTTAAATAGGACTCGGGGCTGATTTCTCGCTACCAGTCGACTGCCCTGGGGGCAGTCGACTGGTGCCAGCCAAATTCGACCGTTGACACTCCCAACGTTCGAATTTGCCAGCTCACCAGCCACCTACCAGTCGACTGCCCCCAGGGCAGTCGACTGGTCCCTAGCTGAATCCCTTCCCGAGTACATTCACACAGCATTCTACCCTCACGACTCGACTGACTCCTCCTCCGCAGCCTCAACTGATGCTTTCGCGCCCTCTTCATCTTCGGCTCCCGTCCCTCGGATGCACGCAAGCCTCCAGCTTGCCTCCATGCCATCCTTCATGCATGCCTCGAAGTCCGCGCCCATCAGCTCATCGTCCCTGTTCTCCAAGGTCCCTCGGATGCGCACAGCTTGCCTCCATGCCACCCTTCACCGTACTGAGGCCGTCCAGTCAAGTCCATATGTGTAACCTGTACAACCTGCACACTCAACATACACGTATGAGATAACAAGGGTAAACCTAACTTAAACCCTTTGCTCAAACATCAAAACACTTGGTCACTCCGGACCACAGATTGCCTCAACAATCTCCCCCTTTTTGATGTTTGGCAATACGTTTAAGTTAGGGAAAGCAAAATAGTAGTTAACAGCAAAAGTAATGCATATGCAATGCATAGATGGATCCTATCCCAAGGCATCCTACACCTAACCCTCCAAGTTAGGATTTTCAACCAAAACGGGTTTTTTAAAGCTTCTCCCAAGCTCCCCCTACCTTGGACTTACAAAGACTTTTTAAGAACCTTTCCCAGGCTCCCTTACGCCAAGAATGGAGCAAACATGCTCCTCCTAAAACTCAGCTCCCCCTAAAACTAGGATTTCTAGCAAAGGTATGTTTGGTTTTCCACTTAAACCCAGCATCTCTCCCCTTTGCCATACATCAAAAAGACCCTAATAATATCCCAATTATTGGTTCTTTCAATCCTTAATGATCCTAAACAATGTGTACTCAACCCCCATACACATGTTTCTTATCATTTGGATCCCAAACCAGCTGCTGATACCCAAATCAGCCCTGGTCAGTCGACTGCCAAAATGGCCAGTCGACTGATACTCTGAAAGTCTATTTTCTGGCTGAATTTCAGAAACGCACCAGAAATTTCACAATTCTCCAAAAATTTCCAAATTTCGTGGAGAACATTGTGGTACTCATACCTACTTGGAAAAAATATATTTCACCATGTATCTATCACCGTTCCCAAGTTAGACACAAAATCTAAAAATAATTTTTTATGAAAATCAAGGTAAACACGGGCTACCTCCCCCTTAACCTATGTCTTCTCTCAATTTTCATTTTCCCATGGTGAAGTTCTACACCATAACACCATGTTGAGTTATACCCAACCCAACACTCGAGTTCGTCTCCCTTGGACACCATTAAAGGCTTGCTCCCAAGCAACCTTACCCCTAGTGCCAAAAAGAACTCAACTAAACCTTGAACATTTCTAAAAAAGTTGCAAGCACATTTGCTAGGATATACCCTATCCTAGAAAAATATAATTCCATAAAAAAAATACAAATGTGCTTGACTTTTGGTACAACTTCTAATTATCTTAGGAGATTGGCATTTTGTATCAACATCCAAGTCTATCTCTAATTCCATGTGGTTGTTAATGCTAACCATCATAATTGGACACATGGAATTGTCCTCAATTTTCCCTTTAGACCTCTAAATCCTAGATACTTAGGAAAACTTTATCAATCTTCCTTGATTTTCAAAATATCAATAAATCCTTATTAACCCATGAGATAACACTTTATTTAAGGAATATGAGATCATAATTAAGACTTTAAATCCACAGCCATATCCTATAATCCAAATTTGTAATTTTGATTGTCCAATACACCTATTTTCATTTCAGCCTACAGACCAGTCGACTGCCCCTGTGGCAGTCGACTCCCAAAACTCACAGAATGTTTTGAGCTCTTACTAGTCGACTGCCCCTAGGGCAGTCGACTGATACCTGAATTTCATGTTTTCCAGCCCAATTTCAGTAATCCCTAACTAATTCTACAAATCTCCAAAAATTATGAAATTTCGTGGGGAGATTTGTGGGGCCAATGTCTACTTGGGAAAAATACGTTTCCAAACAAATGTACTCCGGATCCCAAGATTGGCACGAAAATCAACTTATCCTAAAGTGTATCATTGAAACTTATCCCAAAAGTCTCAAATGTGATTTCTCCTCAATGTATCTTCCAATGCGTGATCACAATTCATTTCTAGCACTGAATTGTATGGTGTTCACTCATTAAAACCTAATTTTCTCAGATATATCTTATTTTCTCCCTAATTCTCCTTTTAATGTGCCATTTTCTAGAATTACGATTTACCCAAGTCTTCCAATCCTTTTGGCACATTTCAACCTAATATTCTAGGAGAGAAACTCTTGAGATCCACTTACCATGGACCCCATAGGCTCCTAGAGCTCCCCCTTGAGCTCTGAGCCCTAGCCACCTCCCTAGGTGACTCAATCCACACTAAGCCACACCGGTGTGCCCCTGGTGACTCTTGGCCCACAAAGTGAACCTTCTTAACCTTGGACACCTTGTCCATGGTTAAGTCACCCTTTCTACCCTTAGATGACATTCCCTTGCCATCCTTGGACTTACCCTCCTTACCATGATTGTATGCCTCCCCAGCATACTTCTTTTTGTTGGCCTTGGAGGTCTTAGACCGGTATCCCAATCCCGATCTATCGTAGTTGGGTTTCAAACTACCCAACACCATGTCTAGGCCTTTAGATCCAATCTTGAATCTTTCTAAGGTCTTCTCTAAAGTATCAAGCCTTGCCCTTAAGGCTTGATTTTCCCTTTTTAGCCCTTTAACCTTGGATTCCATATGTCCACTTTGGACATTCCTAGACCTATCCATTTTCTTAGGCATTTGTCTCCCCTTCTTGGGATCAATGCCTTGATCCTTAGGTACCCAAGTCTTAGGTCTATCATGATGCATGCTTTTCATAGGGTTATGATCTATCTTGTTACCCTTAGTCCTATCATTGTACTTAAAACCATGATTATCCACAAATAAACAATTCTCATGAGTTCTAGCATGCATGGGTGGGTAATTAACATGCTTCTTGAAGTGTAAAGAAGAACTTGAAATTGAATTTCTTTTTAAACTAGGGTTAGAGGGTACCTCCCTTACCCTTGTAGTCCTTCCTTGTTGTGAGCTTTTTCTCTTCCTTCTTTTTTCTTTTTCCCATCTTCTTAGATTTTCCATCTTCTTTAGCTCACCTTTTCTAGGGCATTTAGTGTGATAATGCCTTAGTTCTCCACATGTGAAGTATCGAATCTTCTTCCTTTTAGCTTGAGCTTCACTAATTCTACAACCCACATTAGCTTTAAAGGAATTTACAATGGGTTTGGGCTGTACCTCTTTTTCTTACCTAGTGGGCACTTATCCTTGTAGTGCCCCTTTTCATTGCACCCAAAGCATACAATGTGGTCTTTAGACCTTGCTTTGGTGGAGGTTGAGACTTGGTTGACTTCCTCTTCACCCTTGGATGAAGTGGAGACTTCCTCTTGATCATGTGTAGGTGAGGGTCTCTCCTCTCCCTCAATCCTTGAGGTGGTGACCTCCTCCTCTTCTCTAGATGAGGTGGATGACCTCTCACTTTCTTCTTCACTTGAGTATGTGGACACTTCTTCCTCCTCTTGAGCTATTGAGCTCACTTCCTCGGGTTCATCTACTCCTTGAGTTTGTGTAGGGTTCTTGTGATATTCCACCAACTTGGTTCATACTTCATGTGCATTTTTATAATTCCCTACAATACTCAAAACATTGTTAGGCAAAATATCAATTAATACATCTATTACCTTCTTGTTTGCCCTAGAGTAGTCTTGTTGCTCTTGAGTCCAATATCTAGGACGAAGCTTCTTTCTATGCTTGTCCTTTGGAACTTCGAAGGGCTCTTCTAGCATGACCATGCACTCCCACTCCATGCTAAGCTAATTCTTCATCCTCGCCCGCCAATAGTCGAAATCCTCATTGTCGTAGGGCGGTGGGGTGTAGATGTTGTCCCCCAACTTATCTTCCATTGTTTCTTCTCCTCTAGCATGTGCTCCCTCGGCGGTTAGTCCAATCAAGAGCAGTCCTTGCTCTGATACCAACTGATGGATCGAATACGTCCGCTAGAGGGGGGGGGGTGAATAGCGTTTCTTTGGCTTGTTCTTCCTACGTTGTTAGTATACGCAGCGGAAACAATAATATTAAACAATAACAACGAAGAAACCACTGATAACAAACCTATTTACTTGGTATCCACCCCGACCGGGTGACTAATCCAAGAATCCGTCGGTGGATCACTCCCCGGATAACCTCCAGCTAGCTCTCGTCGCTCCTTGTGGGTGGAGAAACCTCACCACAACACCTTTGAGAATCTTGAGCCCAAAGACTACTAACTTGCCTTTAACCAAGACAAGTTTCGTCAAGAAACTCAATCACCACGAAGTCCTCTTTAAATAGGACTCGGGGCTGATTTCTCGCTACCAGTCGACTGCCACGACTGGTGCCAGCCAAATTCGACTGTTGACACTCCCAACGTTCGAATTTGCCAGCTCACTAGCCACCTACCAGTCGACTGCCCCCAGGGCAGTCGACTGGTCCCTAGCTGAATCCCTTCCCGAGTACATTCACATAGCACTCGACCCTCACGACTCGACTGACTCCTCCTCCGCAGCCTCGACTGTTGCTTTCGTGCTCTCTTCATCTTCGGCTCCCGTCCCTCGGATGCACGCAAGCCTCCAGCTTGCCTCCATGCCATCCTTCACGCATGCCTCGAAGTCCGCGCCGATCAGCTCATCGTCCCTGCTCTCCAAGGTCCCTCGGATGCGCACGCAAGCCTCCAGCTTGCCTCCATGCCACCCTTCACCGTACTGAGGCAGTCCAGTCAAGTCCATATGTGGCAACCTGCACACTCAACATACACATATGAGATAACAAGGGTAAACCTAACTTAAACCCTTTGCCCAAACATCAAAATACTTGGTCACTCCGGACCACAGATTGCCTCAACAATTCTGACATGTGCCCAGAAAAAAATGAGGCAGGCTTTTCTGGCCCAAATGAAGGCGACCACCTCCCCTTCAAGGTCATGGCTCCATGTTGAGCCAAGAGGTCAAGTTTGTGACTCTACACGAGCGCTTCTTGGAAGACAACATAAGCTTGTACATAGTTCTTTTCATGCATCTTTGCCTTTAGTTTGATTCGGGAGAGCTATGACATTGATTTTCTTCTTTGTGCATGGTGGAGATGGAGAAGGCTGAAATCGTAGGTTCCCACATGGTCGAGACATGTGGGAAGGCTCACCCAAAGGCGCATAGCTGGGCCATGTACCCCTCAACAAGAGGTGCACGACCGAGCCATGCCTGGGCGTCGAACATAGCAAGGATGGGTTGTGCCATTCAGTATGACCTAGTGCAACTCATGCGCCCCTCGTCGACAGGCACTCGGTAGGGCCGACTGGTGCGGCCCTCACCGAGAGGCATGATGATGTCCCGTAAGTGCACGGGAGCGTTGTCAAGTAATAATAATATCGATTATAGGGGTTGTTGATTAAGCACTAGTTAATTTTGCATGGCAAGCTATCTAGACTATCGCAGGGATTGTTGTGACAAAGCTTGATAGAAAGGAGGAAAAGAAAGGGAAGAGAAGAGAGGGGGCAAAGAGACAGAGGGAGAGAGAGAGAGAAAGGATCTTTAAGCTCTTGGGGTAGAGAGGGATGGGTGAAATCTAGGATTTCGATTTCACTACAATGTTAGTTGATGCCCTATGTATCATTCATAGCCTAATCTCCATGTCTATATCATTGTCAAGATCCTAACTATCTACCAATAATAGCCATGTAGAAGCGTACCAGATTGTATTCCCCTTTGACATCCAATGCCATTAAGTTGAATAGGTAACCAAGAGAGTCCAGTTAAAGGATTACCCTTGCCATAAAGGGATCCTTGGTCATACGTCTCTATGTTACGCTAGACACTTCCTAATAGGGGATAGGGAGAAACCCATTAAGTCATGTTAGCTAATTCCTTGTAAGTGATTGACCTCTATTTCGAGGTAATGCTCGAGATGTTCGGCAAAAGGTTGGCCTCTGTCACAGGCTCCCTAGTCAAACAAACTCAGACATTTCGCTACGTGATAACCAAACCCTCACAATTACATATATATACTATTTAAGCATTTCAACAAACACATGGTAAGCAACATACATATAAAACAAGTATAAATCATTGAATAAGGAAAATGCATTAATACATAGTTTATATAATATCATCACATTGTCGCTACTTACAATATCCTAGATATGGAGAACTACTCTATTGCGAAGGAGATACAATAAAAAAATAAGACAAAAGCTTCTACAATCCTAAACTTATAGGGAAGGGGAAAGAGAAAGCTTATCATGGTATTGTCGGTCTTCTTGAAGTGTCTCCTTGCATCGGAGATGGATAGATTGTTGACGGTGAAGGCTTTAGGGTTTCCCCTAGAGGGGAAAACCCTTCTCCAAGCCAAGGGGCGGAGCCCCAAGCCAAATATTCCCCCTCCATAAGGAAGAGCCCCCCTTTTATTTTGGCAGTGGTGGTAGGGGGTGGGGGACTGCATGGGTAGCGGCATGTGCTTGGTACGACTTGGTTGCCCCTTGCCCTGGAAACTAGGCCATGGTTGGCTGGCAGGCTGTGCCGGATGGCACAACCTTATCATGCCTCATTCGGCGAGGCCGACACGACCAAGGCATGGGTCATGCCAATTTCGGCAAAGTTGGCATGGGTCATGCCAATTGTCACCGTCTGACCGTGCACCTATCAGTGAGGGGTGCACGGGGTCGTGCTGCCCCAAATAGCCAGGCCGTGTTGGAACCTAGAGTTGTAGTTTTGCTTCTGGCCTCAGCTCCAACTTCCCATTTCACTCTAGCTCTGCTCCATTTTCGCTCCAAATCATGCCCTATTAATAAAAACAAGCAAAGAGCAGATCTTCGAACGAAAAGGAAGTAAAGTAGCAAAGTCATAAGAAATAAGGTGTTATAATGTAGAATAAAACCAAGAATAGCAAGTGAATGAGCATTGATAGTAGTATAAAAATGTGTCTATCTTATGCTCATCACACCTCTAGGTTTAAACCTTTGCTTGTCATCAAGCAAAAACCCGCAATCTAAATTCATGTGTCATGTAGGTGCATTCTCATCCTCAATGAATTAATCTAACTCTATCAACTAGTTTCATTGGTATGCATAATATCAAAATAATATGAGTGCATCCTAAGTGTTAGTTCTCCGTGCTCCGTGCGATAAGTGATCATAGTCTTTTAAGTTTCAATATCTATGCCTAGTTAAGTCCTCATTTAACCGTACTCCTTATGTTTTCAGCATTAGACACTTACTTGTTTTACACTCGATTCATCCCTATTAATCTATCCAAGGTATCAAAGGCGGACTCAGGATCAAGAGAAACTTAGCATTTATTTGCCTAGTAACCTAACTCGGTCTCAAAGGGGTAAATTACTACTTCCACTCACGAAACTATTTTTTATATCCCTTATTCATATGATTTTTTTCTGTTTCATTTTTTTGGTGCTTTAAAAGTGTAGCACTAACATATATGCATATATTACAAATGCAAGAATATTACGATTTTTCCAAGCGAGCTTTAATGACCTAAGCCTCATCAAGATGTAGTCTCAGAGATCAACTAGGAAATGCAAGTACTAACTAGTTTTATGAATCATGATTATTTATTGAGTCATTTACTATCTAACTAGGCAAGGTAAATGGAGATCCTAAAACTACGCCAACACTCAAACATTTCAATAAGACAATGTTCACTTCATGCTACTAGAGATAGAGAAAAATCATCTACCAAACATACTAGCACTAAATCAAACATGATTGAAGAGCAAACGTTCTAGCATTTTTACTTAAGAACAAGCAAATACAATATGATGATGATGCAACTATAAAAAAATTTATTTATGAAGGGAAAACACAACTAAAACTAAAGAAAACACAATTGAAACTAGTTCACAACCCAATTCATATATGCATTCCCCTAGGCTAAAACTTTTTATTATCTCAATGAAAATAAAATACTAATGTAGAAGAGGTTCAAAACTTAAGGGTGTTACCAAGTAAAATTTTGAAAGTATCTGAATCATCACGAGTCTTCCTTCTTTAGCTTGTATCCACCCTCCTCTTTGGCTTTAACTCCTATAATAGACAAATAGACAAGAAAAATAAGTAAAGGGGGTTGAGTTACAAAACTAGATAGAAGCTAAAAATTAAGGTGAGAGCAAATAAAAAGCTTGGGTTGCCTCCCAAGAAGTATTTGTTTTAGATTATTAGCTCAACCACCTTGGGGAACTCATTGAAATCTTGATCGGGCTGGAGTGAGATACTTCCAAACCCTCTTTTCAATGTCTCAAGGTTGGGAGAGAGTTTTCAGCAAATGATGGAGTAAAACTCTCTCCTTTATTATCTCCTTGGAGGTCCTTTCGGGTGACCAGAGACAGTTCAGATGCAAGATCCAATTGTAGGCTCTATGAAAATCTGCACACCCAACAAAAGGGCACAACTTCTAATCACAGATTAGATAAGAAAGGACAAGAACTATATTAAGTTTAACTGTGCATAAATTAGAAAATAAGTTACATCCTACAAAATCAACTATTGATATCTCTATGAAATTTTCTAAAAGATCTCTAGAAATACTGATATTGCATTGTTGAGAGTTACCTGAAACTTCTAAACAAGCGAATGTGATCCTCTCATGTTCTTGTAGTGGCTCTAACTTTGGTTCTGATGGTGGTATCTCTGAAATTGGTGATTCTTGGGGCTTTTCTTCCATTGTACAAGTCCTTATACATGTATCCTCAACCATTTTAGCTCTAACTTCTCCTGTTGGTTGAGTAAACAAAGAAAGTGGTCCTTGGGAAGTGTCTTCTAATCCATGAGTCTCTATACTTACATCAACCATATCAATTTCATCAGACATGTTGAAGAGTCCACTTATTTCAATACCATCCACCCAACTATTCACATCGATATCCACCCCATCTATGGCTTCATTAGCAAATATACATGAAATATCTTCATCATCTTCGGGGCCTTTAACAAGAAGATTAGCTAGTGTGGATGGAAATGCACCAAGTGTTTTGTCCTTGTCTTGAGTACCCTAAACTACATTAAGGTCATGAAAGGCAACGGAGGAGTCATGGAGAGATGTACAGTCAAAATCAGTATCTCCACTAGTTCCATATAGTGTTCATAGAAACCAAGCTCCTTGTTACACTAAGAGCTCTTCAGAATCTTACATTGTGGTCTTCATCTAATTGGGAGTAAGAAGTTCTTCATCTTGGAGTTCTTCCCAGAAAGTAGACTCAACATGTTGAGATTGATGTGGCCCATCTAGTGACGAATCATCTTGGAATTCTGATGGACTCTGGAATTCCTGAAAGGATTATTCCTCAACACCTTGCATGCTTTTGTAGTTAAAATATTGACGATCCATCCAATCTTGACTATAGTATCGAGGTGAGTCAAGAACAAGTTGCTATGGCTGGAAATCCTTTTCCTACTCTGAAATTTGTTGAAGTTGAAATAGACTTTGAAGCTCTGTAGAACTGTTAGCAGCTCTTTGGAATAAATGATACAATGTAGCTGGATGGGTCATGCTTTCACATACTTCACAAAGGTACTCATATTGATCCTCAACAAAATCATCATTTTCCATCTGAGGATGCACACTAGGAGGCAAAAATCTAGAAGATTTTTCATAGGTGTGTAGAAATCACTCAAAGGCTTGTTACTTATATTATAGCTCATGGGATCGTATAAGGGAAAACTATAAACAAAATGTAGAAATTAAAAACAAGTAACAAAATGCATAAATAAAAGGTAGAGAAATGGAAATGCAAGCTATAGATAAAAAAAGGTCTCTAGACTAGCTAATTTGTTTATCGACTAATATTAATGCGAATAGTCCCCAACAACGCTGTCAAAAACTTGATGGCATCTCGCAAGTGCACGGGAATGCCATCAAGTAATAAAAATATCGATCTATAGGGACTATTTATTAAGCACTAATTGATTTCGCATGACAAGTGATTTAGATTATTACAGGTTTTGTTGTGACAAAGCTTGCTAGAAAGGAAGGAAAGAAAGGGGAAGAGAAGAGAGAGAGAGAGAGAGAGAGAGAATCTTTAAGCTCTTGGAGAAGGGATGAATGGATGGAGTCTAGGATTTCGGTTTCGCTACCATGCTAGTTGATGCCCTATGTATCGTTTATATCTTAATCTCCATATCTGTCTTTATCGAGATCCTAAATATGTATCGGTGTTAGCCCTATAGAAGCGCACCAGAGTGCTTCCCTTTTTGGCATCCAATGTCACTAAGTTGAATAGGTAACCTAGAGAGTTTGGTTAAAGGATTATCCTTGTCACAGAGGGCTCCTTGGTCATACATCTCTACGTTATGCTAGACATTTTCTAATATGGGATAGGGAGAAACCCATAAGTCATGTCAGCTAATCGCTTGTAAGCGATTGACCTCTATTTTGAGGTAATGTCTAGTTAAAGGTTGGCCTCTGTCATAGGCTCCTCGATCATACGATCTCAGGCATTCTCTTCACATGGCGATGAAACACTCATAACTATATGTATCTACCATTCAAATATTTCAACAAACACATAGTAGACAACATACATATAAAACAAGCATAAATATTTCATTGAATAAGGAAAATATATCAATATATAGTTCATATAACATCATCACATTGTAGCAATTTCCAACAACCTAGATATGGAAAACTACTCAACCTAGATAAAAGCTTCTACAACCCTAAACTTGTAGGAAAGGAGAAAGAGAAAGCTTATCATGATGTCGCCGGTCTTCTTGAAGTGTCTCCTTGTGCCGGAGGTGGACGCATAGTCGAGGATCAAGGATCTAGAGTTTCCCCTAGAGGGGAAAATCCTTCTCTAAGCCAAGGGGGAGAGCCTTAAAGTCGATGATTCCCCCTCCAAAGGGAGGAGTCTCCCTTTTGTAGTGGTGCACATGCAGCGGCACGGGTTGTGCCGCTTGGTATGGCTTGGTCATGCCTTGCCCTATAAACCAGGGCACGACTAGCAGGCACGCCATGCCCCTTTCGGCAATGATGGCACAACTAAGGCATGAGTTGTACTAGTTTCAGTGAAGTTGGCACGGGCCATGCTTACTGGGCACCATGGCATGGCCGGAGCACAGGCCGTACAAAATGGCACACCCCAGTCGTGCACCTATCGATGAGGGATGCATGGGTCGTGCTGCCCCACATGGCCAGTCCATGTGGGAGCTTGGAGTTACAGTTTTGCTTTAGGCCTTGGCTCCAACTTCCCATTTTGCTTCGGTTCCGCTCTATTTCCTCTCCAAATCGTGCCCTATCAATGAAAATAAGAAAATAGTAGATCTTGGAACCAAAAGGAAGTAAAGTAGCAAATTCATAAGAAATATGGTGTTATAATGTAGAATAGAATTGAAAAAAGCAAGTGAATAGTGAGAGAAGCTCCACCTTCTCTTTAGGATTCTTGGTGCTCCGGTGGTGGAAATTTGTGGTGCTTTCCTTCTCCGATGGCTAACCGATAGTTGGAGGCTGTGGGGTGCATTTGGGTGGCTTCTACAGAGGGTGGAGGTCATTCTCAGAGGTTTCAAGGCACTAGGAATAAAGCTAAGTGGTTCTTTATAGTTTTTCTTGGCTAAAATGTGGAGTTTGTGTGGTTTTTGGAGCTTCCGGTGAGCTTTTGGTGTTTTCCAGCCAACTTTGCCAGCTCCGGCCATCTTCTCCAGATGGTGGAGGTCATTCTTAGAGGTTTCAAGATGCTAGGAATAAAGCTAAGTGGTTTCTTATAGTTTTTCTTGGCTAAAAAGTGGAGTTTGTATGGTTTTTGGAGCTTCCGGTGAGCTTTTGGTGTTTTCCGGCGAACTTTGCCGGCTCCGGCCATCTTCTCCGGCCAGGAGCAGGCCAAGGCTCCCCCCAACCAGGTGCCACGTGGTTGGTTCAGGGGTGGACGGCAATCCACTAAGAATGTGAAAGAAACAAGGCATGCAATGAGGTGAGCTCTCATTGGGGGAATTGGGTGGCTATTGTCCTTCCCAAGGGGCAGCTGTTATCATCAGTCAAAATGGCCAAGAAGAAGAGGAATTCCAAAGGGTTTTCAGGTCAAAAAGGAGCTAGGGATGTGGCAAGTCAAGATGAGGTGGAAGAATAAATGTCCAATGAAGGTAGCACACCAATACAAGCAACCAATCCAGCCTTTGAGGTGGCTGATGAGGTGGCTGATGATGTGGCGTTTCATGAAGACCCAAGTGAGGAAAATGTTGCTCCTCAACAGGGCCAACACCAAGAGGGAAGCATAGGAGGGCCGGCCATGCCAAGAACATCACCGGAGGAGGCTTTTATGGAGACACAAGCGGAGGAAGCAAACGGACCGACTGCTGGAGTTCGTAGTAATGATCAGCCAACTAAAAAGAGATCTTGGGCAAGCCTTTTCAGAGACAATAGGAAGACAAAACAAGCTGTGATGTTGGATCAATATCAAGCCAATGGTGAAAGGTTAGTTTTTGGTTAGGAAGACATTGATAACATGGAAGATACTTTGGGATTTTGTCTTGTTGGATGTTTTATGGGGCAGCGACCGGACAAGAATGGAATTAGTTGGATGGACAACCGATGGAGAGTTCCGTACAAGTTCTTTATGCATATAAGCGGATGGATTATGTTTCAATTCGAAACAGAGCAAGATATGGACAGTGTGTTGAAGAAGGGACCATACTTTGTGTATAAGATACTCATTTTTCTCAAAGTCATGCCACAATGTTTCTTGTTCGTTGAAGATTGTAGGCTAGTGCCGGCTTGGATTCAAGTGCATGGATTGCCTCCAGACTGTTGGTCGCAAAAAGTCTTGAGTATGGTGGGATCGGAGGTTGGAAAACCACTCTATACCGATAAGTTGACACGCACAAGGGAAAGGTTAGAGTATGCAAGGCTTATGGTGGAGATTTCGGCTTTCGGTGAAAGGGTCATAGAAGTGCCAATTACACTACCTACGGGAGTACAAACCAACCTAAAGATTGTCTATGAGATGCTACCGGATTTCTGTGACGTTTGTAAGAAAATTGGGCACAAAAATGGGCACTGTGGAGGGGCTGATCGAAATGGACAGCAACATCAAAGGAATGCAAGAAGTCGGCCAAGGGAGTACAATGCAAGGGCAAGATCCCAATCTACTCGAGGACGCGGAAGAGCAAGAGGTAACACACATACAAGGAGACAATGACATCCTAGGCAACAACAACAACAAGCGCCAAATGACCAACAACAACAAGATCAACCACAAATGCCGAATGAAGAGCATGACTGTGCGCAACATGTTAGTAATATGAGAGAAGTGTCCTAAGGCAATCGCCTTATGATTGTAATCATTTACTATAATAAATGAATATTCACTATTTGAGTATACATGTTCGTGTATTTGATTGATATCTTAAACTCATTTACTGAATGTCCGCAATACAATTCACAGCATGAGAGAATTTGTGATGAATTCACAACTAGTGATTATCTCTACATGTGCAATTGTGAAGTATTGAAATTGTCCCTAGTCGATGAATTGATAAATACGGATACTATCAATTCTGTTGAGACTAGTATGGGTTATTCTCTAATCAGCTGATTCTCACTGGCTGGTGACATTGGGATGTCCGGAGATAAACATGAATGCTAGTTAAGGGAACTAGTTCATTGGAGTGACTAGCTGTAAAACTTCATATGGTAATCTACATATAGATATGTCAATGAAGTTCTTACTGCAGCTTAAGTGCGATGTTCCTTTGACTTGCGGTGTTCAAGTCATCTTGGTCATGAAGACCTATACTTTGACATCTTAAGCAAGCATCTCCAAGGAGGTGTGGACCCAGGATGATTGGGTATAAGCCGAAGTGCCCGAAGATGTTTGAACAGCCTACAAAGGATTCACCACTCCTTGCGAGGAGATGTATACCCAAGGCCTATCGTCGGATTGTTACTCGAAGCCTCTGGCCAGAGCATAACATGTTCCGAGTATGAATCTTTAGGAAACATGAGAGCAAGTAGAATCCGTTGGACGAGAAAGACATTACTTGGGCTAGGTGTGACGTAGTCAACCTAGTGGGGACTGACACACATAGACCGTGTCCTGAACCAAGTGGGTATAAGATGGTGAAGGGAATGAGGCACAACTCATTATAGTTGCTGAAGGGTTTCAGAATTATTTCTGAGGTCAACCGTTGATCTTTCGATTAATTGGGGATCATGATGTACTACTAGTTGCCATTCATGATCGTTCTATAATTGGTTAATTATAGACGGCCAACATAAATCGAAAGCCTATTTAGTCACACGCACTACGAGTAATCCGAGGGATTTAAAACGAGTTGAAAATTGGATTTTCCGATCAAGAGAAATAAGTCGAATCTGAATTTATCAGAGGCACACCGGAAGCTTAAAATGGCTAAGTCTTTTGAAGGCTTATTGGACGAATTAAATGAGTTTAATTCGCAAGGAGACGGCTTGGTTTGGCTGGCCAAAGAGGGTTCCCACCCTCTTTGGTTTGGCCGGCCACAATGAGGAGGGAAACCAAATTATTTGGTTTAAATTATAAAACAAATCAAACGCGATCTGTTTTATAAAATTATGGATAAAGAAATTTATATAAAGAAATTTATAGAGATTTATTTTCATGGAAAATAAAATAAACCTTGGATTGATTTATTTTATTTTATAAAATCAATTATGAATTGATTTTTCCATGATAAGAAAAATCTATATAATAAATTTCTTGTGAAAATTTATTCCATAATAAAAGGGGAGATATGTTTGTTTTTATTATAAATTTAGTTATAATAAAACTTGGCATAACGGAATAATTCATAGGAAAATTTATAAGATAAATTTCTTATGAAAATTTATTCCGTTAGAAGGGAGACTTGGCGATGGAGAGGCTACTATATAAAGGAACCAAGGCAAGGCTTGAATTCCAATCAAGAGATTAAGAAGCAAACCCTCTCTCTCTCCTTCTCTCCCTCTACCTCCTCTAGGGCCGGCGCCCTCTACATCCTCTAGGGCCGGCGCCCTCTCCCTCCTCTAGGGCCGGCGCCCCTTCTAGTTGCCGTGAGCCACATCCACCAAGAAGGTGCCGAAGAAGAAGTAGAAGCGGGTCGCAACTCCTTCCTTCCCGCGGAATCTTGATTCCGTTGCTTGGTGGTTATTTTCCATCTCTCTCTCTTGATATTCTTGTCGTGCCTTTGGAGAATCTAGTAGTTCTTGTCGGCACGAAACTCGTGGTTTTGCGAAGTCATCTCGAAGAGAACTCGCCGTGGACGTGAATAGAGGCGGAGCTTCCAAGGGACGTTACGGTTGGATCTCGTCCCTTTCTACGAGTTACGCGAGGTATTAACTAAATTAGTTTACTTTCTGCAAAATTTTAAATGTATGATCATGTCTCCATAACTTAAGGTTGCATGCTAGATACGTGGTTAAAATAATTTAAGAAATTATTTATGCTAAACCTTCCGCTGCACGTAATTAAATTTTAAAATTACGAACCCGTATCCATGTCAACATGCACCCGGTCCCAACAGTGGTATCAGAGCCGGTTAGTGTTCGACATAATCATATAATTGTTTTGCGGAAAACTTTGTCATGATCTCAATTTTGGAAAATTTTCCAATTATGGAAATTTTCCAATTATGATAAATTTTATATTTAGGAATTTCAAAGTTTGGAAATCCTCATGAAATTTCGCAAATTTTTGAAATATCCTAGTTTCTGTAATTTTATGATAATTGTGAAAACTTCGCATTTTTGGAAACTTTCCAATTTTGAAAATTTCCTATTTTGGAAATTTTCTAATTTTGGAAATATGTAAGTTTTCTTTGTACCAGAAACTTACAAATATTCTGAAAACCTATTATGAAATCTCGCAATTTTGGGCACTTTCTTTTAAGAAAGTCTAGACAAATTTATGGATCATTAATTGACAATTAAAATTCGAATTGGTTTTAAATTATTAACAAAATTCTTTATTTTGGATTGAGCCTCGGGGAGCCGTCCAATTTAAAGTTAGTTGTTGTAATTTAATTTCCTATTTTGAATAAAATTGTCATGTTTAATTTGGTTACGCCTCGGGGAGCGGACCAAATTGGATTTACGACAAATTTCTTTTCTTTGGGTATCTGAGCCTCGGGGAGCCACCCTTAGAAAATAATTTGTTGTAATTAATTAATCCATAAATAAAATATGTGATCAAATCTTGGAAATTTAGGATAATTTCCTTATTTGATTTAAGAGGTGATGCTCTTACATATTGTTGTCTCCAAAATTAATTAGGAAAATGGTTTCCTATAGAGTTTTCTTAAATAAGATTTTCATGAAAATAATATGTGGTTGAATTAAGGGAATCTGTCTCTTAATTTAATAAGATTTGATTTAGAGAAATCAAAGTCTTAAACATATTATTTCCGAAATTGATTATGACAATTTAGGAAATTGTTTCCCAAAACAATTCCTTGAATAAGTATGAAATTAGAATTAGGAAATCCGGTTCCTAATTCAATTAATGAGACTTGATAAATTAAGTCACATACATACTTTATTAAGGAAATCGTTAGTCATGACATAATTATATGTCATGAATGTGCTTTGAAAAGAAAGGATGAGACCCAAAACCCCTTACAAAATATTAAGGCTAACACCTTCCATTAATATGTTAGAACCGGAGTTTTATTTCTCGTTTGGGTTGATGGACACATCCATGCCCTGCTTGAACCTCAACATGTTCAAACCATGGAATTAGTTTATGAATAATATAGTTGGAGTCAGAGGTCAATCCTTAGTTTTGGTTGTTGGACACATCCAAGCCTGACTAAACGGTTGAATGAGCTCCAACCATATTAAAACTATTTCTTGATTAATGGGTCAGCCTTAAGCTTGGAGCATCGATTTGTTGTGCCACAGCCAAGGTCGATGTAAAGAGAGGTGTAGTTGGGTGCTATGTATATTGTTGCATACTTGTTAATGAGTTAACAACCCAATGATTTATGCAAACATTCAATTAGTTGATAGCATAAAGTGATAGTTACATGTGTATGATATGTAATCGGTATAATTACCTACCTCATAGCTAAGAATGACTTGATGGCCACAGCCATGGTTGTTCTTATCTATGGTTGGATATCAACCTATTTGGAGGTGTTCCTACGATCTCCCGAATTGATAAAAGGGTTATTCAATTCGTAAAATAAATAGGATTTAATTAATGTATGTTGATGCATTCTTTATCATTCTTCTCACATAAGCTCAATTTGTATTTCTAGGATAATCACTCGATCATGTCTTCTCTGAATTTGCGTTCCATTTCGGACACCAATAAACTGATTGGGCCAAACTTCATGGACTGGCTTCGAAACCTGAGGATAGTCCTCAAGGCAGAGAAGCTTGCTTATGTCCTCGAAGATCAACTTCCCAACCGTCCTCCAGAAGATGCAACTCCAGACCAGTTAGTGGCCTATCAGAAACATGTGACCGATTCTGAACTTGCGAGTTGTAACATGCTAGCCTCTATGGTACCTGAGCTGCAAAAGCAGCATGAGAATATGGATGCTTATACCATCATCTTCCATCTTCATGAGTTGTTTGAAGAGCAGGCGAGATCCGAAATGTTCGAAGTCTCCAGACTCCTCTTCACCTCTAGGATGCAGGAAGGCACTTCTGCCTCACAGTTTGTGTTAAAGATGTTGGGGTACATTGAGCGACTGAGCACACTCGGTTTTGCAATGGATCATGAACTAAGTATTGACTTAATTCTGCATTGTTTGCCCAAAAGTTATTCACAATTTGTGATGAACTATCGGATGAACAAGCTGGAGACTACCATTCCTGAGTTGCTCAACCTGCTGAAGACTATAGAGCCTTCTGTAAAGCAGGATCAGAAGACGGTACTGTTAGTTGGTTCCTCGAAGAAAGGTTCTAAGAGGAAGGCCAAAGAACAGAATAAAGGAAAGAAGAAAAAGGCCAAAAAGACTGAAAAGACACCAAAAGGCACTTGCCATCATTGTGGCAAGGAGGGTCACTGGCGAAGAAACTGCAAGGTTTATCTTGAGTCTTTGAAGAAGAAGGCATCCGATGCCCCATCCTCTTCAGGTATCTTCGTTATTGAATGTCACTCTATTTCCTCAGATACCTGGGTACTTGATACTGGGTGTAGCTCACATATATGTAATGACATACAGGGGCTAAGGAATAGAAGAAGACTCGTCAAGGGAGAAGCGAATTTGCGAGTTGGAAATGGAGCAAAGATTGCTGCTGTTGCCATCGGAACATATTTGCTAAAGCTCCCTACTGGACTTGTCTTAGAATTGGATAATTGTTATTTTGTTCCTTCGTTAATAAAGAACATTGTATCTATTTCATGTTTGAATGAAAAGGTTATCATTTAACTTTTAGTAACAATTGTTGTTACATAACTTTAAATGGTGTTCTTTATGGGACCGGAACTTTGTGCAATGGTATCTACACGTTAGATTTATCCGGTGACGTTTTCAATATCGAAGTTAGCAACAAACGTGCTCGAATAGATAATCGAATAGACTCCTATACGTGGCATTGTCGTCTTGGCCATGTAAGTAAGAAACGCATGACCAAATTACACCGATGTGGAATTCTGGAATCATTTGATCCCGGTTCATTTGATACATGCGAATCATGCTTAAAAGGCAAGATGGCCAAATTACCCTTTTCCGGAAAAGGTAATCCAGTGGGAGAATTGCTTGGTCTAATACATACTGATGTATGTGGACCAATGTCAACTCTTGCACAAGGAGGCTATAGCTACTTCATCACCTTTATCGATGATCACTCACGATTCAGGTATGTGTTCTTGATGAAACACAAATCTAAAGCTTTTGAGAATTCAAAGAGTTCAGAAATGAAGTAGAGAAACAACTTGGCAAAAGTATTAAGATACTTCGATCCGATCGGGGTGGTGAATACTTGAGTCAAGAGTTTCAAAATTATCTTAGGGATAATGGGATATTGTCTCAATGGACTCCGCCGTATACACCACAGCATAATGGTGTATCTGAGAGGCGTAACGAACCTTGATGGACATGGTTAGATCCATGATGAATCATGCAACTCTTCCAAAATCCTTTTGGGGCTATGCACTTAAGACAGCTGTTTACTTGCTAAACAGAGTCCGACCAAGGTAGTCTCTACTAGTCCATATGAGACGTGGAATAGTAAGAAACCTCACTTAACTCACCTTAAGATATGGGGTTGTCCTGCTTATGTGAAGCGGACTGTATCAGACAAATTGGATGCTAAGTCTGATAAATGTCTGTTTATTGGATACCCTAAGGAAACAAAGGGTTATCAATTCTATCATCCCTTGGAACAAAAGGTGTTTGTTTCAAGGCATGCTGTATTTCTGGAAAGAGAATTTCTTTTACAAGAAAACAGTGGGAGTGACATTGAACTTGATGAAGTTCAAGAAACTCCAATAGACATTACAGAGACACCTAGTCTAGACCCACAACCAATAACTCATAATGATGAGCTATCAGTTGAACCTAAAACAACACCACCTCTTCGTAGATCTGATAGGACACGCAATATTCCAGAGAGATACGGATTTCTCATAAGTGAATCAAATGACGACGAACTTATCAGTTATGAAGATGTTCTGAAAAGTTCAGAAAGGGACAAATGGCTTGAAGCCATGAAGTCGGAAATGGATTCCATGTACGAAAATCAAGTATGAGACTTGGTTAACCCACCTGAAGGGAATAAACCCATAGGGTGCAAGTGGGTTTTCAAGAAGAAAACCGACATGGAAGGTAATGTTGTTACCTTTAAGGCTAGATTAGTGTCAAAAGGATATCGTCAGAAACAAGGAATTGATTATGACGAAACCTATTCGCCAGTAGCTATGCTTAAATCCATTCGGATGCTCCTAGCCATAGCAGCTCATTATGATTATGAGATATGACAAATGGATGTGAAAACAGCTTTCC
>JAGFNQ010002526.1:51960-219355 GCA_024364735.1 Boesenbergia rotunda
ATTAATTAGGAAAATGGTTTCCTATAGAGTTTTCTTAATAAGATTTTCATGAAAATAATATGTGGTTGAATTAAGGGAATCTGTCTCTTAATTTAATAAGATTTGATTTAGAGAAATCAAAGTCTTAAACATATTATTTCCGAAATTGATTATGACAATTTAGGAAATTGTTTCCCAAAACAATTCCTTGAATAAGGTATGAAATTAGAATTAGGAAATCCGGTTCCTAATTCAATTAATGAGACTTGATAAATTAAGTCACATACATACTTTATTAAGGAAATCGTTAGTCATGACATAATTATATGTCATGAATGTGCTTTGAAAAGAAAGGATGAGACCCAAAACCCCTTACAAAATATTAAGGCTAACACCTTCCATTAATATGGTTAGAACCGGAGTTTTATTTCTCGTTTGGGTTGATGGACACATCCATGCCCGACTTGAACCTCAACATGTTCAAACCATGGAATTAGTTTATGAATAATATAGTTGGAGTCAGAGGTCAATCCTTAGTTTTGGTTGTTGGACACATCCAAGCCTGACTAAACGGTTGAATGAGCTCCAACCATATTAAAACTATTTCTTGATTAATGGGTCAGCCTTAAGCTTGGAGCATCGATTTGTTGTGCCACAGCCAAGGTCGATGTAAAGAGAGGTGCAGTTGGGTGCTATGTATATTGTTGCATACTTGTTAATGAGTTAACAACCCAATGATTTATGCAAACATTCAATTAGTTGATAGCATAAAGTGATAGTTACATATATATGATATGTAATCGGTATAATTACCTACCTTCATAGCTAAGAATGACTTGATGGCCACAGCCATGGCTGTTCTTATCTATGGTTGGATATCAACCTATTTGGAGGTGTTCCTACGATCTCCCGAATTGATAGAAAGGGTTATTCAATTCGAAAAATAAATAGGATTTAATTAATGTATGTTGATGCATTCTTTATCATTCTTCTCACATAAGCTCAATTTGTATTTCTAGGATAATCACTCGATCATGTCTTCTCTGAATTTGCGTTCCATTTTGGACACCAATAAACTGACTGGGCCAAACTTCATGGACTGGCTTCGAAACCTGAGGATAGTCCTCAAGGCAGAGAAGCTTGCTTATGTCCTTGAAGATCAACTTCCCAACCGTCCTCCAGAAGATGCAACTCCAGACCAGTTAGTGGCCTATCAGAAACATGTGACCGATTCTGAACTTGCATGTTGCATCATGCTAGCCTCTATGGTACCTGAGCTGCAAAACCAGCATGAACATATGGATGCTTATACCATCATCTTCCATCTTCATGAGTTATTTGAAGAGCAGGCGAGATCCGAAATGTTCGAAGTCTCCAGACTCCTCTTCACCTCTAGGATGCAGGAAGGCACTTCTGCCTCACAGTTTGTGTTAAAGATGTTGGGGTACATTGAGCGACTGAGCACACTCGGTTTTGCAATGGATCATGAACTAAGTATTGACTTAATTCTGCATTGTTTGCCCAAAAGTTATTCACAATTTGTGATGAACTATCGGATGAACAAGCTGGAGACTACCATTCCTGAGTTGCTCAACCTGCTGAAGACTATAGAGCCTTCTGTAAAGCAGGATCAGAAGACGGTACTGTTAGTTGGTTCCTCGAAGAAAGGTTCTAAGAGGAAGGCCAAAGAACAGAATAAAGGAAAGAAGAAAAAGGCCAAAAAGACTGAAAAGACACCAAAAGGCACTTGCCATCATTGTGGCAAGGAGGGTCACTGGCGAATAAACTGCAAGGTTTATCTTGAGTCTTTGAAGAAGAAGGCATCCGATGCCCCATCCTCTTCAGGTATCTTCGTTATTGAATGTCACTCTATTTCCTCAGATACCTGGGTACTTGATACTGGGTGTAGCTCACATATATGTAATGACATACAGGGGCTAAGGAATAGAAGAAGACTCGTCAAGGGAGAAACGAATTTGCGAGTTGGAAATGGAGCAAAGATTGCTGCTGTTGCCATCGGAACATATTTGCTAAAGCTCCCTACTGGACTTGTCTTAGAATTGGATAATTGTTATTTTGTTTCTTCGTTAATAAAGAACATTGTATCTATTTCATGTTTGAATGAAAAGAGTTATCATTTAACTTTTAGTAACAATTGTTGTTACATAACTTTAAATGGTGTTCTTTATGGGACCGGAACTTTGTGCAATGGTATCTACACGTTAGATTTATCCGGTGACGTTTTCAATATCGAAGTTAGCAACAAACGTGCTCGAATAGATAATCGAATAGACTCCTATACGTGGCATTGTCGTCTTGGCCATGTAAGTAAGAAACGCATGACCAAATTACACCGATGTGGAATTCTGGAATCATTTGATCCCGGTTCATTTGATACATGCGAATCATGCTTAAAAGGCAAGATGGCCAAATTACCCTTTTCCGGAAAAGGTAATCCAGTGGGAGAATTGCTTGGTCTAATACATACTGATGTATGTGGACCAATGTCAACTCTTGCACAAGGAGGCTATAGCTACTTCATCACCTTTATCGATGATCACTCACGATTCAGGTATGTGTTCTTGATGAAACACAAATCTAAAGCTTTTGAGAAATTCAAAGAGTTCAGAAATGAAGTAGAGAAACAACTTGGCAAAAGTATTAAGATACTTCGATCCGATCGGGGTGGTGAATACTTGAGTCAAGAGTTTCAAAATTATCTTAGGGATAATGGGATATTGTCTCAATGGACTCCGCCGTATACACCACAGCATAATGGTGTATCTGAGAGGCGTAACCGAACCTTGATGGACATGGTTAGATCCATGATGAATCATGCAACTCTTCCAAAATCCTTTTGGGGCTATGCACTTAAGACAGCTATTTACTTGCTAAACAGAGTCCTGACCAAGGTAGTCTCTACTACTCCATATGAGACGTGGAATAGTAAGAAACCTCACTTAACTCACCTTATGATATGGGGTTGTCCTGCTTATGTGAAGCGGACTGTATCAGACAAATTGGATGCTAAGTCTGATAAATGTCTATTTATTGGATACCCTAAAGAAACAAAGGGTTACCAATTCTATCATCCCTTGGAACAAAAGGTGTTTGTTTCAAGGCATGCTGTATTTCTAGAAAAAGAATTTCTTTTACAAGAAAACAGTGGGAGTGACATTGAACTTGATGAAGTTCAAGAAACTCCAATAGACATTACAGAGACACCTAGTCTAGACCCACAACCAATAACTCATAATGATGAGCTATCAGTTGAACCTAAAACAACACCACCTCTTCGTAGGTCTGATAGGACACGCAATATTCCAGAGAGATACGGATTTCTCATAAGTGAATCGAACGACGACGAACTTATCAGTTATGAAGATGTTCTGAAAAGCTCAGAAAGGGACAAATGGCTTGAAGCCATTAAATCGGAAATGGATTCCATGTACGAAAATCAAGTATGGTACTTGGTTAACCCACCTGAAGGGATTAAGCCCATTGGGTGCAAGTGGGTTTTCAAGGAGAAAACTGACATGGAAGGTAATGTTGTTACCTTTAAGGCTAGATTAGTGGCAAAAGGATATCGTCAGAAACAAGGAATTGATTATGACGAAACCTATTCGCCAGTAGCTATGCTTAAATCCATTCGGATGCTCCTAGCCATAGCAGCTCATTATGATTATGAGATATGGCAAATGGATGTGAAAACAGCTTTCCTTAATGGAAACCTGCTTGAGGATGTATACATGATACAACCTGAAGGTTTCACATCGGTTGATAAAACCAAAATATGCAAGCTTCGACGATCCATATATGGACTGAAGCAAGCATCCAGGAGCTGGAACATCCGTTTTGATGAGACAATCAAAGAGTTTGATTTCTCACAAAATCCAGACGAACCTTGTGTGTACAAGAAGGTTAGTGGGAGTGCAGTCGTATTCCTAGTATTATATGTCAAGAAGGTTAGTGGGAGTGCAGTCAGTTAAAATTTGGTTGTCCAAAACTTTCTCCATGAAAGACCTGGGAGAAGCAACCTATATCCTTGGGATTAGAATCTATAGAGATAGATCAAAATGGTTGCTTGGTCTTTCGCAGTCTACATATATAGACCGAGTGCTAAAAATGTTTAACATGTCGGAATCCAAGAAAGGTTACCTTCCCATCAGGCATGGGATTAACCTTTCAAAGTCTATGTGTCCGCGCACAGAAGACGAGAGGATTGGCATGAATAAGATTCCTTATGCATCCGCGATAGGATCTATCATGTATGCTATGTTATGTACTAGGCCCGATGTATCGTATGCTCTGAGCGTCACGAGCAGATACCAGTCTGATCCAGGAATGGATCATTGGGCGGCTATCAAGACAATCCTTAAGTACTTAAGAAGAACTAAGATATGCTCCTAATATATGGAGAAGGAGATATGGTAATACGTGGGTATACAGATGCCAGTTTCCAGACAGCTAAGGATGACTCCAAATCTCAGTCTGGATACGTATTTACTTTGAATGGAGGCGCAATAAGTTGGAATAGTTCCAAACAAGACACCGAGCGGATTCTACCACGGAAGCGGAATATATTGCAGCTTCGGAAGCAGCAAAGGAAGCAGTCTGGATCAAGAAGTTTATCTCAGAACTTGGTGTGGTTCCAACCATTGATGAAGCAATACCGGTTGATTGCAACAACAATGGAGCTATTGCACAAGCAAAGGAACCAAGGTCTCATCAATGATCCAAACATGTGCTTCGCCGCTATCATCTGATCAGAGAGATTATAAGTAGGAATGATATACAAATTGAGAAAATTCCCACTGAAAGAAATTTAGCGGATCCTTTTACTAAGGCCTTGCCTCAAAGCAAGTTTGAGGGTCATGTTAGAGCCTATGGTATTGGATACCGTAGCGATTGGCATTAGGCCAAGTGGGAGTTTGTTAGTAATATGAGAGAAGTGTCCTAAGACAATCGCCTTATGATTGTAATCATTTCCTTTAATAAATAAATATTCACTATTTGAGTATACATGTTCGTGTATTTGATTGAGATCTTAAACTCATTTACTGAATGCCCGTAATATAATTCACAGCATGAGAGAATTTGTGATGAATTCACAACTAGTGATTATCTCTACATGTGCAATTGTGAAGTATTGAAATTGTCCCTAGTCGATGAATTGATAAATATGGACACTATCAATTCTGTTGAGACTAGCATGAGTTATTCTCTAATCAGCTGATTCTCACTGGCTGGTGACATTGGGATGTCCGGAGATAAACATGAATGCTAGTTAAGGGAACTAGTTCATTGGAGTGACTAGCTGTAAAACTTTATATGGTAATCTACATATAGATATGTCAATGAAGTTCTTACTGCAGCTTAAGTGCGATGTTCCTTTGACTTGCGGTGTTCAAGTCATCTTGGTCATGAAGACCTATACTTTGACATCTTAAGCAAGCATCTCCAAGGAGGTGTGGACCCAGGATGATTGGGTATAAGCCGAAGTGCCCGAAGATGTTTGAACAGCCTACAAAGGATTCACCACTCCTTGCGAGGAGATGTATACCCAAGGCCTATCGTCGGATTGTTACTCGAAGCCTCTGGCCAGAGCATAACATGTTCCGAGTATGAATCTCTAGGAAACATGAGAGTAATTAGAATCCGTTGGACAAGAAAGACATTACTTGGGCTAGGTGTGACGTAGTCAGCCTAGTGGGGACTGACACACATAGACCGTGTCCTGAACCAAGTGGATATAAGATGGTGAAGGGAATGTGGCACAACTCATTATAGCTGCTGAAGGGTTTCAGAATTATTTCTGAGGTCAACCGTTGATCTTTCAATTAATTGGGGATCATGATGTACTACTAGGTGCCACTCATGATCATTCTATAATTGATTAATTATAGACGGCCAACATAAATCGAAAGCCTATTTAGTCACACGCACTACGAGTAATCCGAGGGATTTAAAACGACGACTTGAAAATTGGATTATCCGATCAAGAGAAATAAGTCGAATCTGAATTTATCAGATGCGCACCGGAAACTTAAAATGACTAAGTCTTTTGAAGGCTTATTGGACGAATTAAATGAGTTTAATTCACATGGAGACGACTTGGTATGGCCGGCCAAAGAGGGTCCCCACCCTCTTTGGTTTGGCCGGCCACAATGAGGAGGGAAACCAAATTATTTGGTTTAAATTATAAAACAAATCAAACGCGATTTGTTTTATAAAATTATGGATAAAGAAATTTATATAAAGAAATTTATAGAGATTTATTTTCATGGAAAATAAAATAAACCTTGGATTGATTTATTTTATTTTATAAAATCAATTATGAATTGATTTTTCCATGATAAGAAAAATATATATAATAAATTTCTTGTGAAAATTTATTCCATAATAAAAGGGGAGATGTGTTTGTTTTTATTATAAATTTAGTTATAATAAAACTTGGTATAACGAAATAATTTATAGGAAAATTTATAAGATAAATTTCTTATGAAAATTTATTCCGTTAGAAGGGAGACTTGGCGATGGAGAGACTACTATATAAAGGAACCAAGGCAAGGCTTGAATTCCAATCAAGAGATTAAGAAGCAAACCCTCTCTCTCTCCTTCTCTCCCTCTACCTCCTCTAGGGCCGGCGCCCTCTCCCTCCTCTAGGGTCGGTGCCCCTTCTAGTTGCCGTGAGCCACATCCACCAAGAAGGTGCCGAAGAAGAAGTAGAAGCGGGTCGCAACTCCTTCCTTCCCGCGGAATCTTGATTCCGTTGCTTGGTGGTTAGTTTCCATCTCTCTCTCTTGATATTCTTGTCGTGCCTTTGGAGAATCTAGTAGTTCTTGTCGGCACGAAACTCGTGGCTTTGCGAAGTCATCCCGAAGAGAACTCGGCGTGGACGTGAATAGAGGCGGAGCTTCCAAGGGACGCTACGGTTGGATCTCGTCCCTTTCTACGAGTTACGCGAGGTATTAACTAAATTAGTTTACTTTCTGTAAAATTTTAAATGTATGATCATGTCTCCATAACTTAAGGTTGTATGCTAGATACGTGGTTAAAATAATTTAAGAAATTATTTATGCTAAACCTTCCGCTGCACGTAATTAAATTTTAAAATTACGAACCTGTATCCATGTCAACATGCACCCGGTCCCAACACAACAAAGTGGACAGCAAGAAGTGCCGAATGAAATAACCCAAGTTTATCAAAATTCCACGACAATGGTCCTTCATAGTCCAATTCCTGTAGAGGAAGATTGTACGGGAATGTTTGGGCAAGAGGATGGGGGAGTCCCAAGTACTACTATCCTAAATTCACATCAAAATGCGGCTCTGGAGGTGTTAAAGGAGAAGGGTACAGCAGCTAGGGGTGAGGGCTCTCCTCCTTTGGGAGGGTCTTCTTTCCATCAAGGTGAGACTTCTATTCCAAACTTCCAATATTACAACAGAAGGGGAAAGCAAAATACAAGGACTACACGGGTGCGAATAGCCCGCAATGGTGGACAATGAAGATTGCATCCTGGAACATTAGGGGCTTCCATCAGCCCCTAAAACATGGGGGTGTCCAACACCTCCTAAAGAGCAAAGACATTCAAGTACTAGCATTATTGAAGACAAAGCTTAAAGAAGATGATATTGAACCTATCATGCAAAGAAGGTTCCAAGGTATGAAGTGTGTGCATAATTTTCATATTTCTAATCATGGACGGATCTTGTTTCTTTGGGATGAGCAGCGGGTTGATGTGGATATTATAAGTAAGACGGAGCAATGCATTCATACATATGTTCAATGTCGAGTTTCCAGCCGGGGTTTCTATGTTACTTTCATATATGGGCTTCACTCAGTATCCAATAGAAGACAATTATGGGAGTATCTCTTGGAGTGAGGGGGACTCATTTTTGGACCTTGGATGGTTATGGGGGATTTCAACTCAATATTGTCAATTCATGAGAAACAAGGTGGCAATCCGGTCACAAATTATGAGATGAGGGACCTTCAAAGATTTGCCCATGGGCGTGGAATGGTGGACCTACGATCTATAGGTTGTAGATTCACTTGGTCTAAAGGTAATGGTGTTGCTTCCAAGTTGGATAGAGCAATGGTGAACTCAAAGTGGCTTTTGGAGGATTTTGATGCTTATTCAGAATTTTTAGCCCCGGGATGTCTCTCCGATCATTCTTGCAACACGGTTCACATCCTAGACAAGGAGTGACCAGCAAAGCCTTTCAAGTTTTTGAATTTGTGGACTCTACACCAAGACTACAAGAGGCTAGTGGAACACTCATGGGCTACCCCGGTGCAAGGAAATGCGCAATTTCGCCTCAAAACCAAAATGTTCAGATTGAAGGCTGTTTTGAGGGAGCTGAACAAGAAGGGTTTAGGACACATTTCGGAGAAGGCAAAGAGGGCAAATGTGGAGTTAGAGGAGGCACAACAAAGTATACTATCGGGTGGCTCCATATCCACAAATTATAGTGACATAAGGAGGCGTGCAATTCTCTTATCGAAGGCAGAGAAGATGTACTATCAACAAAGAGCAAAGAGCACTTATTTGAGGAGCTCAGACAAATGCACAAAGTTCTTTCATGATGTGGTCAAAAGGAATAACAAGAGGAATGCGATTATTGTGCTTACAAAAAGGAACGGTGAAAGAACAAGAAGTATCAAGGAGGTAGCGGAGTCTCTTGATCACTTTCATGGTATTCTTGGGCAACCAGAGGCTTGTTCTCCCTTGGATGGTGCTGCCCTCTCGGGGAGAAAGCTCAATAATGCACAAAAAGACTCCCTCATTCAACCGGTTGGGATGGAGGACATCAAAAATGCATTACATGACATTGGGAGTGAAAAAGCCCCGGGTCCGGATGGTTTTGGAGCCAAGTTTTTCACTTCCTCATGGGATATTGTGGGAGAGGATTTTGGGGCTGCGGTACAAGAATTCTTTGGGATAGGTAACCTTTTGAAACAATGGAATCATTCTCTAATATATCTTGTGCCAAAAAGTGATCATGCAGATAGTGTTTCGGATTACCGCCCCATCTCTTGTTGCAATACTTTCTATAAGGTTATTGCAAAGATATTGGCAACAAGGCTTTCTATGGTGATGGGTTTCTTGATCGATCCGGCACAAGCGGCTTTCGTCCAAAGAAGGAGCATTGGGGACAATATTTTCCTTACCCAAGACCTACTAAGGAAGTATGCCCGCAAGAGGATTTCTCCAAGATGTATGGCCAAGGTGGACTTAAAGAAGGCTTTCGATATGCTCAATTGGGATTTTCTTATGGAGGCGCTTGTTGGTTTTGGTTTTCCCCAACAGTTTTGTGCTTGGATTAAACAATGTGTGACAACAACGACATATTCTATATGCCTAAATGGCTGTGTTTATGACTTCTTTGGTGGAAGAAGGGGAGTAAGGCAAGGTCATCCACTCTCACCACTTCTTTTTGGCTTATGTGTAGAGGTCTTATCAAGGGGAATCAAGGATATATCTATGTCACCATCCTCCCATTTTCATCCAAGATGCAAAGAGGTGGGCATCACACACCTCATATATGCGAATGATCTTATGCTATTTGCTAGAGCGGATTCTTCCTCTTTAAGGCTTCTTGCGGGCTGTTTGGAGGGGTTTGGAAACGAGGTGGGTTTAAGAGCAAATCCACTAAAATCACAGCTTTATATGGCGGGAGTTGATGGTAATACAAAGGCCGAATTGTTGGGAATCTTGGGTTTTCAAGAAGGGTCCTTTCCCTTTAGATACTTGGGTATTCCACTAGCGGCGGAAAAACTTTGAATTGCAAACTATGGGCCTCTTTTGGATGCGATTACAAGAAGGATAAGCAAGTGGCCGAAGCACTCTCTATCGTATACGGGGAGAATAGTGCTTTTCAAAACGGTTCTCCAAGGAATGGAATGCTATTGGTTTTCAATGCTCTCTATACCGGGTGGAGTAATAGACAAGATCAAAGCTATTTGTATGGGATTCAAAGTATCCTCCAATTTCTTGGGACACACTTTGTATGCCAAAGGAAATTGGGGGATTTGGACTTCGGAACTTATTTGCATGGAATGAAGCTTTGTTTGCTAAAGTCTTATGGGATGTTCAATCAAGAAGAGACACACTATGGGTTAAATGGGTGCATCATCATTATGTGAAGGGGGCTGATTTTTGGGCATGGAATGCACGGGCTACGGATTCACCCTTAATCAAAAGGTTGGTAGAAATTAGAGAGAAAATCAAGCATCTTTCAAATAGTGAAGGGGAGGCAAACATGAGAATGATGGATTGGTTCATTATGGAAAAGAAGGGTGTTGGAAAAGCCTATAGTTTCTTTCATGGTGCTAATCTAAAACCCCCATGGGTGGCAAACCTTTGGAGGTTGGAAATCATGCCAACGCACTGTTTTATTATGTGGCTCTTGATACATAGGAAACTTCGCATGGCGGATAGAATGTCATATGAGAATAACAAGACATGTCAGGTGTGTCGGCAAAAGGAGGAAACAATGGATCATCTCTTCTTTGAATGTCTTTTTGCTTGTGCGCTTTGGGGGAAGGTAAAACAGTGGCTTAACATCAATTTTAGCTTCAACAAAATGGAGGAGTTGCTGAATGGTATAAGAAGAAGATACAAAGGAGCTGGGAGGAAAGTCAAAGCACGATTTCTTGGCATCTCAAGTGTCATATATCATGTATGGACAACCCGCAACAAGTGCAAGGTTGAGGGGGTGCCACCTAGCATTGATGGAGCCTTTAGGAAAGTGCAAATTCATGTTCATAGGTTTGTAGACCTAACCGGACATGGATAGAGGAGCTGCTATTCGGTGGAAGGAAGTTGCTGTCCAATGAGTTCTAATGGATATAGAGGGTCTTAGATACTTCTATTATGCTCTTAGATGATGGTGCTTATGATGTAAATGTTGATTGATGCTTTGCCCACTCGATTAGGGCTGTTTTGTGTTGTCTTTATGATGTAAACCTCATGGAGGTGGCTGTGAGCTGAGGGTGAGTTGTGATGTGAAACTGTGGGATGTATGGGGGCCTAATGGGACAATGACCTCTTTTTTGGAGGCCTAGTCCCATGCCCCGTGTTTTGACCCGTGGATTGAGGTCTTAATCTCATGAAGCGTGATTTATACATATGCACCTTTTCAAAGAAAAAAGCAAGTGAATGAGCGTTATTAGTAGTATAAATATGTGTCTATTTTACGCTCATCAAGGCGCACAGTAGGGTCGTGTCATTCACCACGGCCCTGAGTTGGCCCCCACTGTTGCGCTCTATATGGGGCACGCAACACCCTATCCCTCTTATGTATGTTGTGCGTCCCACCCTAGCCCCTTTTCTTTTCTTCTTCCTAAAGCCACTAACCCCAAATCTCCTCCCTCCACCTCTCTTCTTCCTCCCACAAGCTTCAAGCCTTTTCCCAAAACCCCTCCCATTCCTCAAGAGCTCTCACTCTCCACCTTCAAGAGCAAATTCTGCAAGTACCTCAAGTGAGTTTTAATGTGGTCAAGCGAGTTAAGTTAGATCATGTTGGTATTTGATGCCTGTGTCTAAGTGTGTAAAAGTTTACCTCATGCAAACCCAAGGCGATAATACGGTTTGGAGGTAATAATACCGTTTATGATTAGTTCGAAAAATACAAATCCGAAAAAAATGGCTCAAATGGAGGTTTCACTGAATATGAGCAAACACCACTCTGATACCAATTGTAGAATCGTGGAGAGTGATACTGGGTGGTGAATATTGTAGGTACAATCGACCCAAGTTTGATCGGATGAACTCCAGAGAGGTTAAAAGTGAACCTGTAAGTAGGGCAGTCGACTAGCAAGGGAACCAGTCGACTGACACTACTGAGAGCGTACTATAGCAGTTGACTGGTATGGTAACTAGTCGACTGATCTTTCTGTAAGGTCGAACAGTTGGAAGCAGTCAACTGGCCCTGGGGGCAGTCGACTGGTTTGTTTGAAATCCAGTCGTTGGACTAGCCGTTGGCTAGGCACTAGTCAACTGACCCTGAGGGCAGTCGACTGGTGTCGGGGCTGAACTGTTTGGTTAACATCTCTCTCTACTATAAAGAGGAGCTTGAGACTTGAGATAGGCTAGCAATTCATTGGAAATCTTTACTCGAGTGCTCAAGTGCTCAAGCTCTAAGTGTTCCTCTTCCTCCTAAACTCTAGCTCAATCTTGTAAGGAGGATGAAGCTTTGTGAGAGGTTGTTCTCCACCGAGAATGAGAAAACTTTAGCCTGAGATTGCCGGGGTGTGATCCACCAAAGGATCAAGGGTTCATCCACCTCAATGACATGCCGTGGAGTAGGAACAAGCAATGTCTGAACCACGTAACCAATAAAGTGTTTGTATTGTTTTAATTGATAGATTAAGTTTCTGCTTGTGCTAAATATTGTAGGAAGAAGTTGAATTCGAGTGACCGAGCTATTCACCCCCTCTAGCTGTGCCATCGATCCCAACATGTGGTATTAGAGCGCAAGGTCGACTTCAACAGACTAACTGCCAAGAAAAGAAAAATCTTCAAAATGGTCGGCTCGCACATCCAACTGCAAAAATTCAAGAGTGAATTCTCGTGGTGGAAGAAGAGGATGGAGGTATTCTTCAATACCGATTTTGATATTATGTTAATAATGGAAAACGGTTTTGATATGTCTAGGGATCAAGAAAACAAGTTACTTGAGAAGATAAGATGGAACAAGAAACAAAGGGATGATTACTTAGCAAATTTAATAGTTTTGCACTATTTACTAAGTGTGCTTCCCCAACAAGAAGTAATAATGATTGGGAGCTACTCAAGTGCCAAAGACTTATGAGATAAGCTAATAGAGCTTCATGAAGACACTTCGGAGGCAAAAATGGCAAAGAGAGATCTTCTCCAATCTCAACTCAACAACATCAAGCTTGATAAAGGGGAGAAGATATCAAATTTACATGCTAGATTTAGAAAAATACTTAATGGACTAACAAGTGTAGGAGAGCAACTTTCAAACCGAGACACATTGATGAAAGCCATCAATGTATTCCCAAGAACATCAAATTGGAGCTCAATGGTGGATTCATACTACATATCCAAGGATCTAGAGAAAACTTCTCTAGAAGAATTCTTCTCAACCATGGAGCTCCATGAAACTTGGATTGGAGGAGCAATTGAAGAAACCTACAAATCAAAGAGCATAGCCCTTGTGACAAATAAGGGAAAAGGTAAAAAGAAGGTTTCCTTATCCGACTCGGAGGAATCAAGTGCATCCATGGATAGTGATGCGGAAGCCTACATGATAAGAAAAATGAGAAAAACATTTAAATATTTTTCTACTAATAAATCTTATATATGGTAGGAAAAGTTTAAGGAGCAAGAGTAGAACAAGGAAGATAATATGCTACAATTATCAAGGAGAAGGACATATGAGGGATGAGTGTCCACTCTTGAAGCAAAAGGAAGGAAAGAAGAAAAAAAAAATCAAAAGAGAAGGGGAAGAAGGTGCAAAATTTAAAGGCTACATGAGATGAGTCTTCTTCATCGCGAGAGGAGTATCATGTATCCCATTTTGTATTAATGGGAATTGAAGACATTGCCTCGACGCCATCCGAAATTGAAGAAGAGAAGAGCTCAAGTGAAGATGAAGGGAGCTCAAGTGAAGGGGAGGCTCAACTTCGGAATCAGACGTCTCGGTAAGTGAGGTATATAATCTACCCACTACCACTCTAGTTAAGATAATTTCTAGCACTAATGATGATTTGTTTAAGGCTAGAAAGAAGATTAAGTGTTATGAAAAATGAAATTTGCATGCTAAATGAAAAATTAGAGTCCATGACAATTAAGGATAATATGCATGCTTCTTTTATTTCAAATGATTCATGCTTAGAAGAAAAAAATAAAGAATTAAGGGAAAAGGTAGATAATCTTACCAAAGCCCTTAAAAAATTTGAAATTGACTCAAAAATCCTAGATATGATCATTGAGAACCAAAGGGCAAGTTTTAAGAAAAAAAGATTAGGTTTTGGAAAATCTAGCAATGGAAAAACTTATCATTGCCTACTTGCTAGAGGACAAGTAAAAACCAAAACCTTAGATAGAAAATGGATTCCTAAGGAGTACTTGGTGAACCCAACTAGAAATCATTTCTATTGGGTACCAAACTCAATCCTCAAAGGTTAGAGGATTTAGGGTTAGTCAACCATGTTTTTTAAAGTTTCAAAATTTTGAATTTGGTTGACTTGAGAACTTAAGGGGAAGTATGTAGTCCAAATAGAAATTCTTGATAAGATGGGCTAAATAGGGATTACCTTTAGTACATCTCATATTGCCTTAATTTATGATTGTATTTATACATATGAGATGTTAGGATGATACAAATAATTCACTTATACTTATGACATTTTGATGAGTTATTAGATGTATCACTTTAGCAATAATAGACAACTATGGGGAAAGCAAATGTTTAATTAATGGACATCTTGCCCATAGATCATAGTTGGAATTTTTTTGGGCGCAAGCCTGGATACCCCTTGTAAATAAAAAAAAAGTTGGATATTTCTAATGATTTGAAAATAATTCTGTGTTTTATTTGCTATGACATAAATTTGTAAAATACATGGGTTTAAAACTAGGATATAATTTTGATACAAAATTAATTATTTTCAAAGTTTTTGAGTTTTGGTCAAAAAGTCAAATATATTTGGATTTTTCATGAAATCATATTTTTTCTTTGTTAGAGGACATCAAAAGAAATATGTTTACAAAATTCATAATTTTTTTAAATTTTTTGAAAATTTTAATGTATTTCTGAATTTCAGCTCAAAAGGCTGAAATCTGAGCTTGATAAGTATCAGTCGACTGGTGCAGATGACCAGTCGACTGAAGATTTTGTGAATGGGCAATTCGGTGAGACCAGTCGACTGGTAATTGACTCAGTCGACTGGTAACTGTGTTTTTTTTATTTCTGTGTATTTTCAGAAATTAAAACTTAGTCCCTATTTGATACCATAGGTTAATATTACTTGATGCAATCATTTTGATGGTGTCAAAGGGGGAGAATTGAATGTTTTAAGTTAGAATTTAACTTAATTCTTTATGTTTGTACAAAAATTAAAAATCATGTGTTAAGGCATAGGTTAAGGGGAGGATGCATGTTTATGTGTCTTAATATACTATGCTTTTAATTTTCAATTGTTATCTTTGTACTTAACTTAAATATATTGCCACATATCAAAAAGGGGGAGATTGTTGGTGCAATCGACCCATGTTTGATCGGGTAGATTATTGGTTTTGATGTGTGTATCAATGTGATTAAGTTAGATTTTCATGTTAATTTGATGTGTGTGTTTAAGTCTTGCAGGACTTAGTGAACCAAACATGAGGAGTAACGGAGTGAAGCATCTGAGAGACGAGAGCCAAAGGAAGAGGACTTCAAGGGCGAGTCGAGGAAGTAGACTTCAAAGGCATATGCGAAGGATGACATGGAGACAAGCCGCGTGCTTGTGTGCGCATTCGAGGGATGAGAGCTGAAGGAAGAGAACTTCAAGGGGTAAGCCAAGGAAGTGGACTTCATGGCATACACGAAGGGTGAACTCTGGAGAGGTTAAGAGTGAACCTGTAAGAAGGGCAGTCGACTGGCAAAGGAACCAGTCGACAGACACTACTGAGAGCATACTATAGCAGTCGACTGGTATGGTAACCAGTCGACTGATCTTTCTGTAAGGTCGAACAGCCAAAAGCAGTCGACTGGCCCTTGGGGCAGTCGACTGGTCTGTTCGAAATCCAGTCGTTGGCTATCCGTTGGCTAGACACCAGTCGACTGAACCTGGGGGCAGTCGACTGGTATCGGGGCTGAGCTGTTTAGTTAACAACTTGATGGATTGTCTTGGCGTGCTAGAGAGCACTTTGTCGTTGAATCTCTACAATGACGTTAGCGCAGCGGAAACAATAATATGTAAAGGAAAAATATGAACAATGCTAACAACAACAGTTTACTTGGTATCCACCCAGATGGGTGACTAATCCAAGGATCCACGCCGTACACCACTTCCACTATGAAAAATCTCCTTCAGATGGAGAAACCTTTACAGTTGTGATCTTCCTCTTTACAGAATGTAGTGAAATGAGAGAGGAAGTAGAGAACACTTTTCAGACGAGCAGCACTTCGTTATCGTACGGAACCGTACTGCTCACGTGCAAAAAGGTCCTCCTTTTATAGGAGAACAGGACAAACTCGCAGTCTGCCCAGCCCCGCACCAGTCGACTACCCCTGGGGCAGTCGACTGGCCTAGCATTAATTGCTAGCCAACGGCTAGTTTTCGGGGTATACAGGCCAGTCGATTGCTAGAAGACTGAGAACCTTCTGTGGGTTTTGGCAGTCGACTGTCCTCTGGCCAGTCGACTGCCCACTCACTCCCAACCAGTCTTCACATATTCCTTCACGTATGCCTTCAGGTTCACTCCTTGGCTCGCCCCTTGAAGTCATCTTCCTCTGGCTCTCGTCCCTCGGATGCGCACACAAGCCTCCCTTGGCTTGCCTCCATACCACCCTTCACGTGTGCCCTTGAAGTCCACTTCCCAGCTTGCCCTTAGAGTCCTCCTCCCTCGGCTCTCGTCCCTCGGCTATGTCCACCATGTGTGATTTTCCAAGTCCTGCAAACTCAATCACACACATCAAATACAACATACCACTCTAACCTTAAACATATTCACACACACACATCAAAACCATGATCTTCCAATCATTTAAGGGACGATTGCCTCAACAATCTCCCCCTTTTTGATGTGTGGCAATATGCTTAAGTTTAGAGATAAATAACAACCAACAATAACAATAGCAAAAGATAGCAATTGAAAAAGCATAAGACATAGCAACCCTAAGAGGTAACCTCCCCCTTAATCCATGTCTTCTCCCATTTTCAATTCTAATCATAATCCAAGTTAAGTTTCCACTTAACACTAAACAACATTAAAAATGTAAGACATATCAAAACCTAAGTGGTAACCTCCCCCTTAATCCATGTCTCTTCTCCCATTTTTAATCATCCAAGGTCTAAGTTAGACAAAATACCTTAAACCATCCATTTCAAGTTAAAATTCTAACTTAAACCACCCATTCTCCCCCTTTGACACCATCAAAATGATTGCCTCAAGCAACCAAACCCTATGATATCAAGTGAGAGAAAAATGGATTTCTGAAAATTCTCACAGAAGCTGAAACTAGACATGCCAGTCGACTGATACTCTGTCAGTGGCAAATTTCAGCTTCTGTGCCGAAATTCAGAATCCTCCAGAAAAATCCAGAAAATTCCAAAAATTCTAAAAACTTGCAGACATGTTTGAAATGATATACTCTATCAAGGAAAAATATTAGTCCATATAAAATCTCAAACATGCATGACTTTTGATAAAAATGTCACGCCCCGAGACCTAGGAGTCGCTGATCCAATAGAAAATCGAACAGCACCTCCCCTGTCCGACGGACAATTTACACATACATACAATATCTATGACACAACCACGCAGTTTAAATGGGCCTCAGGCCTCAAATCCAAACAGAACAACATATATATATGATAATATAATCATAGATCCAAGCCACGAACTTACCTGAGCTGCCAGGGGGCAGTAACGAAGCAAAACCACACACATAGTCCAACATAGGACTCAAAAGTACAATCCCATAAAGAAAGACATGTACTACAAGTTCACGAAAATCCAATGCAACGGAATAAAACATAACATGGCCCAAAAATAGAAAATAATGCATAAACCCAAATCAGGTGTAGTAGCAAGCACGGGACTGGCGACTCGGACCCTCCTGGCAGATATCAACCTGAAATCAAAAATGTATGGCAACGATGTGAGTCCAAATAAACTCAGTGGATACCCATACAGATATGCATAGTACGTTATAATAACAATAAGAGTCTACGCTGATACAGTCTCATATGAACAATAGGAACGGGTATACTGAAGATACTGAATAAAGGTACATACCAGAATCCATCTATCCTGCAGAGGGGTGAAATAACTCCCTATGGACAAGTATAACACATAATCCAAGATAAACAAGTCTCCAGTATATGTATGTCAATCAAGTACAGAAATCAAATGCAGGAAACAATGCATGATGCAAAATATGCACATAGTGCAATGACATGTGTCACCCCTGACACCAGTCAGATCATAGTCCACCTGTCATAAATGGACGTCCGAAAGGGTAGAGCTATGATAACTGTACGCACCCTGCTATCACTGCTCCTGAGTGACCGAGTGGACAGGATGCTGGCGGAGGTCACTCTCCTACCCCAAGCAATGGGGGAGTCTAGCTCTCATCTTCTCGTGTCTCAGGACGAGAAGGGATCCCTGGCTGCTGCCACGCCCGGAACCACCCTCCAAATCGTGGCCGAACGGAGCAATACAAGGTAAATGCACACACCCTATGGTTGCCACTACCCCTGAGTGGATGTGTGTGCATATCCTCATGTAACTAATGATGGGCTCAGACTACATAAGAGCCGATGATCGATAGCATGTAATAATGCAAGGATGGTGCATGACCCAAACACATATAACACCCACCAAGTCCTCAACTAACACCTCAGTGTGCTAGGTATAGGTCTGAATCCTATATCATGGGATACAAGTAACCTACTAGGTATACTGACAAAATAACCAATGATCCATCAATGTCAAATGCAAGGGAGCATATCACTACATCTATGCCCAAATAAATATATGCATAACCACTACTGAGACTGTATGAAGCTAAAAGGGAGATAACCTCATAGATATGCAACGGATATCAAATACAGGAATACTAAGACAGATATTGTTGGGTATGGCTTGGTGGGTTTCCTAAGCAGATACCTGGTCGATCCGAGAGACCTCTCTATGCCTACGGATTAAAAAATTTAATCTGACTAGAGTGTCGTTTACCATCGACCGTCTCATGCCGTATCGAACGATTCAAATTGCAACTTAGCCAATTACCAAAATTGGCCTTGCAATTTGCTCGACCGTTCGACCGCGGAAAAGGCGACGAGTTGATCGCCGGCTTTTGTGTTTATGGTTGGGGTCCAGTTAAATAATTATTGACTATGATACGTAATCAAAATAATTAAATAACAAACATAAAATGACGAGGCAAATAAGTAAGGCATAAAATAAGAACAGAAGGAGCCAGGGAAGAATATACCTTCCGTTACCTTACGATCTTCTACCGTATGACCCTCCCCTCTTGGACGTCGTGTGGGCAACGATCTACCAAGACTTGTGGTCACCAAGTCGATTGCTTCTCCTTGCGCCATCCAATCCCTATCCAAAGGGATGTCATCGGCCACTCCAAGGAGATAATCCAAACACAAACCTTAGCTTTCCTTTCCTCCACCGTCGACACCTCATCTTCTTCTCCACAGCAGCATGCGTTGCATTTCTGCCTCGGAGAAATCTACAGACTGCAACTCTTCTGCTTTCTCCCAAAAGAAAATTGCCGTGCAACCTTCTTACCAGAAAATAAGTTGCTGACTGCTTTCTCCAATGCACGCAACTACAAGATCTTTTGAGAAGAGAGGTGTGAGTAGCCTTGGAGAATAGATGCCGTGAGCATCTTGACTTCTCCCCAACCCACAGCCGGCGGTGATCTACAAGATGCCGTATGCATCTTTTTTCCTTCACAAGTCGGCGCCGTGAACAACTATTAGCTCTCTCCACAATCTGCCGTGAGCAACCTTTTGCTCTCTCCACTCCAAGCAAATCGCTTCAATTTCTCTTCACAAAATCCATTGCCGTATGACAATTTAAGTGTCATGATAAGCGATTCAATTGCTCACCGCTTAAGCAATTCAATTGCTACGTGAGCAATTGAATCCTGCTACAAGCAGAGAATTGAGTGGAGAATTAATTGCATGTGTTGCAATTAACCTGAGAGGGCTGTGATTAATTGCATGCAACCGTTGCAATTAATTGGAGAAAGATTCCATTAATTGCATGCATTGCAATTAACTTGAGAGGGCTGTGATTAATTGCATACAATCGTTGCAATTAATTGGAGAAAGATTCCATTAATTGCATGCATTTCAATTAATTGGAGAAGTTACTCCCTTTCCGTTCGGCGCCGCTGAGTGAAAACAAGAGGGAGAGAGAGAGAGGAGAGGTTAGGATTTCCTTGTGATCTATTGGATTATTTTTATTAACTTGGTTTCATGCCACCATGGGGTATTTATAGGGCTACGATAGGGACCATGAGGAGGAGTTGGATCTTGGCCTACTAATGGACGCGGTCCATTAATGAGGATTCATTCCACTAAAGGACCCTCATTGAATTACCTCACCAACCCCCATATTTATATATGAGCTCCACTTATTATAAGTCGTCCATCCCCCCGTGTTTAAGATTTCGAATGCCCGTTAATTAATTAAATTACTGATAATTTAAATTAATTAACTTCTGGATCCTTGACTAGTACCACTCGACCTTATCATCATGCCAGATCAAATCCACCTGTAGGGTTTAGCATGATGAACCTTTCGAGCTCATCAAGGGGGCATCATCACCCCGACTCACCAGGACACGGATTCTGTCAATAATCAACGGCACATCATATTATTAATATTATCTCCCAACTTACCGGGCCTATCGATCTAACAGAATAGATCTCGCTCATTGGTAAATCAAAGAAATAATAGTTAATAATATATGCCCGTTATTATATCGGGATTAAGGGATCGTACTCCATAATAAAGTCTTGAGGTCCTATCCAATTATCGAGCAAGTACAAATCGGATAACCTCGGGTTTTGGTCCTACCCAATGTACTCAAAGCACACTAGTGTAATTCTATGGTCAAGACCAACCACACCTAATTACACTACAACCATCCCGATGGGTTGTCCAATTCCATCTCGGTTGTAGGCCTCTTATTTATACTAAGCAAGGGACTGATAACATGATCTTCCGTGTGACACCACACACCATGTTATCTACAATGCAAAGTAATTGGACTTGATGCATGTACTAATATAAACAGGCACCTAGTGTGGTTGTGATTCTCTTTTCAAAATAAAGATGTTCATATATAAAAAGAAGCATGTCTTTCAGTATACACATCTAACAGATATAGCATATAAACTTACTATTTTCTATAACAAACCATGCATAGCAATATGACAATATCTAAAAGATAAGTCAAAGGTACCCGCCTCAAAGTAGAAGTCGGTATCAAATAAGTTCCTCTCGTCCAAATGTCCAAAAGCAATCAGTGTCCTGTATCAACGAACACAATTTAGCTATCATAACAATTATTAAGTAGCTAAACAAATCCCTAGACCGAATCAGGGTTAACCTAATCACCTTTTTCATTCAATTATATCTACTAAGATGATAGGTTTTTAATTATTCCACGTAATTAAGATTAGGTTTGCTCTAGGTTTATTTCCAAATTTACTCTAGAGGATCTCCTCTAGCAAAACCTAATCCCACAATAACTCACGGCAAGTTCATCTCTAATTCATATGGATCAAACTAAACCACACAAACCCAACATGTTATCAACTGATTCAAATCAAGGTAACACCTTTCCAAAATAGAATTGATCCCCAGTAGTGCAACTGCCCGAATTACAATTGATCAATCCTACACACCCAAGATCGGATTATCAACCGAACAACCAAATTTAAATCCCAAAGAAAAATAAACAACAAACCCCATGATTCCCACATGTGAAACTCTCGGCCAAGGAACATCATGCAAAGTACATCCTAAACATCCCAACACAACAATCTCCTCCTACAAATTAGATTCAAAATAAAACAAGCAACTCCATTACTGAATTAAGCTTACCTCACAGCTGCCCAATTCCCAATCTCAAATAGCCAGATCGTTGAAAGAAGAAGCTGAGTAACCACCAATTAACCCCTAGCCAGGTCAACTGCCAGATTGGAGTTCAAAAAACCAAGATCTGCCAGATTCGAGTTCAAAAACCTAGATCACAACCCCAAAGCCCATAACACCGCTTTGATTCATCAAGATCAGAATCAACAACATCAAAACCCAATTCAAACACATTACCTCTAGTCCAACTCCATCTGCCGCTCCTCACAGCAATTGGAAAGCAACTCCACCAAGCGGTCTCTCCTCCCAACTCCAAATGTATGCCCTAGATCTGATGAGTAGACTGGGCAGAGTAGATGCACAGGGATGGAGCCTCGCGTAGAGGAGAGGGATTGTCGTCGGCTGCTCGCTGAGGGAGAAGAAAGGGTTGGCTGCGGCTCAAGGCTGCGGGTAGGGCACGCGAAGGAGAGAAGGAAACGGGGAGAAAAAGATGGAATCGGGCTAGCTGGCTATGGCACGCGATTTCGCTAGGGGAGGAAGAAGACAACGAAAGGGCGGCTGCGGCTAGGGCAGGCGTCGGGTGGCTGCTGCCTTCGCGACCCAGGCCGAGGACTCAATATAAGAGGGGGGGTCTTTTTGCAGAAAAGCCCCTCATTCTTTTCCATTTCACACTAAACCCTTAGGGTAGGGATTTTTAACCATTGAACCCTCTTATTAATTATAATCCACCACAATTTAAGCATTAGGGTGAGATTATTTACACTCGTAATTAAAGAGTTTACTCGTAAACCCTTTACCCTAGTCCGATAACCCTAAATCTTCCAATATATTTTCCAAAAATTTTTATTTTACTGGTTTTGAATTTGCCGTATTTTATAAAAAATCTAAAAATCTTGAAAACCACTAAGTTTTGTATCAAACTTATAATCTAATTTTGCAATCATATAACTTTTAAAAGCATGACAAAGCATATAAAACATGAAATGATTTTCAAAGGTTTAAAATGTCCAACTATGATCTTTGGGCAAAGTGTCCATTGATTAAACACTTGCTTTCCCCATAGTTGGTCTAGTTTTTATATTTTGATACTTTGAATGATTCAACAATGTGCCACAAGCACAAGTGAATCAAATGTATCACCCTAATGGATCAAGTACCCTTTTTCAAAATCTAATATCTCAAGGTTCATCCTACATTTCCACAAAACACATTCCAAGGTCTCTTCTTAATGATGTAAACTCCGATTCGGGAAGAGGCTTGGTAAAGATGTTGGCTAGGTTCGACTTTGACTCAACATAGTGTAATTCTATGTCTCCCCTTGCCACATGGTCTCGAATGAAGTGATGTTTCACTTCAATATGTTTTGTCCTAGAGTGGTGAACTGAATTTTTGGTCAAGTTGATTGTACTTACATTATCACACAAGACTTTGACCTTGGTATAATGTAACTCATAATCTTCTAAAGTATGCATGATCTAAAGGAGTTGGGAAACGCACCCACCCATTGCCACATATTCCGCCTCCGTTGTTGATAGGGCAACGCATGGTTGTTTCCTACTACTCCAACTAACTAAGGAAAACCCAAGCAATTGACACCCTCCACTAGTACTCTTCCTATCTAGCTTACAACCCGCATAGTCTGAGTCGGTGTATCCAATTAGATCAACACTAGGGGTTCTAGGATACCAAAGTCTGACATTGAGGGTACCTTTGACATACCTTAGGATCCTCTTAACTACAACTAAATGAGACTCTTTGGCACAAGATTGGTACCTTGCACACATACCTACCGCAAAAAGTATATCGGGTCTACTAGCGGTTAGGTATAATAAGCTACCAATCATGCTTCTATATTGTTTAGAGTCTATCATTTTCCCTTCAAGGTCACTATCCATTTTCACATTGGTTCCTATGGGGGTAGATGCTTCCTTAGCATTTTCTAAACCAAATTTCTTTAACATTTCCTTAGCATATTTGGTTTGAAAGGTATGTGTACCTTCATTAGTTTGCTTAACTTGAAGTCCTAAAAAGAATGTTAATTCTCCTACAAGACTCATCTCAAATTCATCTTCCATACACTTGATGAATTCTTGTATGAAGTCATTATTTGTTGACCTAAAAATGATATCGTCTACATATACTTGGGCAACAAATATATCCTTATCCTTAGATTTTAGAAACAATGTAGGGTCAATTGTTCCTCTCCTAAACCCCTTAGACACTAGAAATGAAGAAAGCCTTTCATACCAAGCCCGGGGAGCTTGTTTCAATCCATATAAGGCTTTTCTTAATTTGTAAACGTGTCTTGGATAATTTGGGTCCTCAAACCCGGGGGGTTGTTCTACATAGACCTCTTCCTTAATGATCCCATTAAGGAATGCTGACTTCACATCCATTTGGTGAAGTGTGAAACCCATGTGAGCGGCATAGGCTAGTAGAATTCTAATGGATTCTAATCTAGCTACGGGGGCAAAAGTCTCATCATAGTCCAATCCCTCAACTTGGTTAAACCCCCTAGCTACCAGTCTAGTCTTGTTCCTAGTGATTTTGCCTTGGTCATCTAGTTTGTTCTTAAAGACCCATCTTGTGGTTACAATGGTGCAATCATTAGGCCTAGGAACCAAGTCCCAAACCTCACTCCTCTCAAATTGATTTAGCTCTTCTTGCATGACTAGGACCCAATCTACATCTCCCAATGCTTCATCAATGGGCTTAGGTTCTAATTGAGAGATTAGAGCTATTTGACTAGTTTGATCCCTAAAATAGGACCTAGTCCTTACTCCTTGAGTGACATCACCCACTATTTGGTCAATAGGGTGATCTTGGTGATGTCTCAAGGGTCTAAAGGTTGTAGGTTCATTGACTCCTTCTTCCTCATCCTCTAGGTTACTTCTTACTCCCCCTTGATCATTGCCCTCCAAATGTAGGTTTTGGATTCTTTAGGTAAGAGGTTGGTCTTCTTCCATATCCTTATCAATTGAGGCTTTTCTAGGGTAGGTATTTGTTGTTTCATCAAACTTAACATTTGAGGACTCCTCAATCACTTTTGTCCTCTTGTTGTAAACTCTATAACCCCTACTAGTTAATGAGTACCCTACTAGAATTCCTTCATCGGCTTTTGACTCAAACTTCCTTAGGTCATCTTTGGTATTTAGAATGTAGACTTTACATCCAAAGACCCTAAAGTAATGGACTTATGGTACTCTCCCATTCCATATTTGAAAAGGTGTTTTTCCTAGAAACCTATGTACCAACACCCGATTTTGAATATAACAAGCGGTGTTAACCGCTTCGGCCCAAAAATAGCTTGGGAAAGAATATGCATTAAGCATAGTCCTAGCAGCTTCTTGTAGGGCTCGATTTCTCCTCTCAACTACCCCATTTTGTTGAGGATTCCTTGGGCATGAAAATTCATGCTTGTATCCATTTTCTACACAAAATTGTGTGAAACTTGAATTTTGGAACTCCCCACCGTGGTCACTCCTAATTCGGTTAATTTTGAGATGTTTTTCGTTTTCTACCCTTTTACTAAATCCTATGAAGAGTTCTAAGGTATCGTCCTTATGTTTCATGAAGAAAACCCAAGTAAACCTAGAAAAGTCATCTACTATAACTAAACAATATTTACTCCCTACAAGTGAGGGAGTACTATGACAATCAAATAAGTCTATATGTAAAAGCTCTAATGGTAAAGTAGTAGTGGTTAGGGTTTTACCTTTGTGTGATGATTTTGATTGCTTACCCTCTTGGATGCATCACACAATTTGGTCTTCTCATACTTGATCATGGGTAGCCCCTTCACCAACTCTTCCTTGGCTACTCTTGCAATGCCTCTCATGTTGACATGTCCAATCCTCCGGTGTCACAACCACCCTTCTTCTTCTTTAGATATGAAACACTTAGCAACATTGTTAGTAGCATAAGCAAGATCAAGATAGTACAAGTTTGCCTCTCTATATCCTTCTAATATGATATTATTGGATTCATTATGTCTTATTATGCATTTGCTAGCATGAAATTCAACCTTAAAACCCACATCACATAACTGACTCACACTAAGTTAAACTTCATATCTATAATTAGGAGTACCTTATGTATAGAAATTGTGGGAGATACCTCAATGGTGCCCCAATCAATAATCCTCAATTTTTCACTATTTCCAAAGGAGACCGTCCCTTCTCTTATGTAGCTAATAGTAGTGAACTTGCTCACATCTCCGATCATGTGTCTTGAGCATCCACTATCTACTATCTACATAGTTGAGGCCTCCTTCACCTTTACCTATACAACATGAAAAACATACTCTTTTGGTACCCAAATCTTTGATCCATAAGCATCATTTAAAAATCTTTTAGGTACCCATGCCCTCTTTGTGTTTCTCTTAGCCCCTAGTCTCCTAGATGCACCAATCCTACCCGTGAGTGATATAAAGGCCACTTCCTTTGTCTTTAGCCTATATCCCAAACCGGCCTTGTTATAAACGGTCATTTGACTGTTGATTATCATATCTAGGTTGCTAGAGCCTACTTGGAATTTCCTAAGGGCCTTTGTGAGGTCATCTACCTTTTTCCTTAGTTCCCTATTTTCAGTTTCAAGACATGAAGCATGTGATGTAAGAGAACTAGCATGTAATTCTTCCTTAGGTTTGGTAGATTCTACTCTAAGCATGACAATCTCATCTTTTAATTCCTTAATCTTACTTCTAGCCTTAGCTAAATCCATGTTAGTGCTAGAAATGATCTTAACCAAAGTAGAGGAGGGTAAGTGGTATACCTCACTTACCGAAGCTTCTGACTCGGATGATGATGAAGAGGTACTCTCATCTTCACTGCTTGAACTCCTTTCATCATTTGATGAATCTGAGTGGTCCATCGTCATGAGAGCAAAGTGTGAAACTTGCTCTTCTTCCTCCTCCGAGGATGATGGATCATCCCACATCGCCTTTAGGTTGGTGGCACCCTTCTCCTTTCCCTTTGACTTCTTCTTGTCGCCTTTCTTCTTCTCCTTCTTTTTGTCATCTCTTCTCTTCAGTTGAGGACACTCATTCTTCATGTGTCCCTCTTGGTGGCAGTTGTAGCATATAATGTCCTTGGCCTTACCCTTGCCTTTGGACCCTTTCCTAGCATATGATTTGTTAAAAAAATTTCTGAAAGCCTTACGCATCTTTCTGGATTCCTCTGAATCGGATGAGGAGGAGTAGGCCACCTTCTTCTTCTCCTTCCTCTTCTTCTTCTCCTTTTCTACAATAAAGGCAATACCCTTCTTTTTGGCCGAGACGTTAGCTTGCTCGTGCAGTTCAAATTCACAGAATAAATCATCTAATTTAACTATGGACAAATCCCTTGATACCTTGTAGGCATCAACCATGGATGCCCACAAGGTGGTTCTTGGGAAAGCTTGCAGAACATACCTGACAATATCCCAGTTCTCGATCTTTTCTCCAATCACGTGGAGCTCATTGATGACCTCCTTCACCCTTCCATGGAGCTGGCTGACAGTCTCGTTGCTCTTCATGGAGAGGGATTGGAGTTGGGCCACGAGCAAGTCCTTCTTTGCTCTTCTGGATTCGTTTGATCCTTCGTTCAGTTCCACCAATTTGTCCCATAATTCCTTGGCGCTCTTGAACGACCCCACCTTGTTCAGTTGCTCCTTTGAGAACCCGCACTGCAGTGTGGTGGCGGCCTTGGCATTGGACTACGCCCTCTTCATTTCTTCTTTCGACCAAGATTTCATCGGTGTCGGTTCTCCTCTTTCATCGACGGGTGCCTCAAAACCATCTGCAATACTAATCCAATTCTCAATATCGTTCATAAGGTAATATTGCATCCTACCTTTCCAGTACGCGAAATCATTCCCATCGAAGAAGGGTGGTCGTGCAGTAGAGTATCCCTCTTGAAACGCCATTATACTTGCTCCGGATGATAGTGAGTTCTTCCGAAACGAACCTCGCTCTGATACCAACTGATGGATAGTCTTGGCATGCTAGAGGGGGGGGGGTGAATAGCACTTTGTCGTTGAATCTTTACAATGTCGTTAGCGCAACGGAAAGAATAATAAGTAAAGGAAAATATGAACAATGCTAACAACAACAGTTTACTTGGTATCCACCCAGATGGGTGACTAATCCAAGGATCCACGCCGTACACCACTTCCACTATGAAAAATCTCCTTCAAGTGGAGAAACCTTTACAGTGGTGATCTTCCTCTTTACAGAATGTAGTGAAATGAGAGAGGAAGTAGAGAAGACTTTTTAAACGAGCAGCACTTTGTTATCGTACGGAACCGTACCGCTCACGTGCAAAAAGATCCTCCTTTTATAGAAGAACAGGACAAACTCGCAGTCTGTCCAACCCCGCACCAGTCGACTGCCCCTGGGGCAGTCGACTGGCCTAGCATTAATTGCTAGCCAACGGCTAGCCAACGGCTAGTTTTCGGGGTATACCAGTCGACTGCCTCTGGGCCAGTGGACTGGTAGAAGGCTGAGAACCTTCTGTGGGTTTTGGCAGTCGACTGCCCACTCACTCCCAACCAGTCTTCACATAGTCCTTCACGTATGCCTTCAGGTTCACTCCTTGGCTCGCCCCTTGAAGTCATCTTTCTCTGGCTCTCGTCCCTCGGATGCGCACACAAGCCTCCCTTGGCTTGCCTCCATACCACCCTTCACGTGTGCCCTTGAAGTCCACTTCCCGGCTTGCCCTTGGAGTCCTCCTCCCTCGACTCTCGTCCCTCGGCTATGTCCACCATGTGTGATTTTCCAAGTCCTGCAAACTCAATCACACACATCAAATACAACATACCACTCTAACCTTAAACATATTCACACACACACATCAAAACCATGATCTTCCAATCATTTAAGGGTCGATTGCCTCAACACAACTCTCTCCACTATTTAAAGAGGAGCTTGAGACTTGAGATAGGTTAGCAATTCATTGTGAAATCCTTACTCAAGTGCTTAAGCTCCAAGTGTTCCTCTTCCTCCTAAATCTTAGCTCAATCTTGTAAGGAGGAAGAATCCTTGTGAGAGGTTGTTCTCCATCGAGAAAAAGAAAGCTTTAGCCAGAAATTGTTGGTCATGATCGATCGAAGGATTAAGGGTTCGTCCACCTCTAGGATACGTAATGGAGTAGGAGCAAGCAATCTCCGAGCCACGTAACTGGTAAAGTGTTAGCATTGCTTTCATTGATAGATTAAGTTTCCGCTTCTGCTATGGATTGTAGGAAGATGTTGAATTCGGGTGACCGAGTTATTCGCCCCACTCTAGCCGTGCCATAAATCCAAACAAATATCACTTCGATAAACATTTCAGATTTAAACAAGTTACGTAGTGGAATAAAAGAAACCATAAGAAAGCAATCACTGACACAAGTTGGTTTTACTTGGTTCGGAGTCTTGTGACGACTCCTACTCCAAGGCTCACTGCCCTTGACCATTTACTTTGGGAAATCACTATCAATCCATGAAATGAGTACAAGATAGAATAATATGAAAGTTAAGCACAAGATTAATGCAACAAATATCGACAAGTTCAAACAGAATGAAGAAAATAACACATCATTGTCAGAGTAGCTTTTTGTCATCGTCAGAAGCTTGTTTTCGCAACATATAGATGAGCACAAGTTATGAGAGCGTTGTTCTGAGTCTCTAGTGGATGAATCCTTATATAGGGTCAAACGGGTGCTCGTATAGGCCTCACAGGCTCCCGTGTTGCTGCGATCCAACCACATCCTTATCCTTGCTCGGCCTAAGGCATATTCGTACACGGGCACCTGACTACTCTCGGGCACCTATGTAGCTATTAGTAGGAGCCCTAGAGCCAATTATGTGATGATTAACTAGGGACCTTTTGTATCATATTCTATCATTAATAAAGGCATATTTGATTACTATACTTACTTTATATTTGTGTCAAATAACTAAGTATAATAATATCCTTGGGTAGTAGGTTCATATCTACATATATCGATTGGTTGAATTGATAGTGAGATGATGTAGAGAGCACTGTACTAAACCATTCTTAGTCAAGCATTAATATTCAAGGACAGTATTAATGTAGGGAGACTAGCATGTAGGTCAATGGATGACTTGAGCTCACAAGTCCTAGATATATGATATCAATTTGGCATATGAGTATACATTAGAGAATGTGTACTGAATTGACCCATTATGAGAAAGTTTCATAGATTGTCATATGAGTGTCATAAACTTTCTCATGTGACTATTAGTATGAATAATCCTTAGACTTGAAGTCATTACGGTTCCCTATATAAGGAGTTATGTACTTTGGTATCTTCAAACATCACCCGTAACAGAGTGGACTATAAAGGTGATCATTGGGCATGTAATGAATTATGCGGAGGAATATGAGTGATGTAGATAGGATCTATCCCTCCCATATGACGGGAGTGATATCTGTGGGCCTCTTGATTGCTTAGGACTACTAAAATGCATGGTCATGCTTAAATGAGTCAATATGAGATATTGAGCTCATTTGTTGAGTGAGTCTACTCGGGGATCAAGAAACACAAAGATTGATCGAGGATGACACAGTCTATGCCTCATTGATCAATCTAAATATCGAGGATGGAAGGACAAGATCATACATTGTCATAGTTACAAAGGTTAAGTCGGATCTCGACTTCCTCGTCACTTAGGTACCAATGATGCATTGCTAGATGTCGCTCATTGCTTATGTGTCTAAAATGGTTTAGACACATTGTCAACGTTACAAGAACCTATTGGATCACATACTAAGGACACAATGCTTTAGAGATTAATTGATCTTAGTTTGACTATAATTTAATCCAAATTGGATTAATTGAGATAGACTCAAGTGAATTCAATTGGATTATGTGATTGAGATCTGTTTTGAGTTTGACTCATTTAGATTAGACTCAACCATATTTGAATGAGATATTAATTCATTAAAATGCTTAATAAATTAATAATAGAGGAAGATGAAATGTTTCTCTTCATTGGATGAAGAGAAGTTGAAGAGCCACATGAGAAAATGTGCTCTAAGTGTATTTTTATTAGCATTAATGGAGGGAAGCTAATAGGACAAAAACTCTTCATATTCATGGGATGAGTATAAAAGAGTTTTTCTTGTCATTTGGATGAATAACTTGTCATTTTTCCTTCCCTTCCTTCTCTTGGCCAAAATTCCTCTTCTCCCTCTCCTTCTTTCTTTGTGAATCTACTCTTGTGGCTAGCACCACAAAGGTGATTCTTCTCCGAAGCTTGAGAGATCGTGTTCATGTGAATACGCATAGAGGCACGGACACTTCAACGTACAAGAGATTCGGCATACCTCGGACAAGTGGGATAAGCGAAGGGCACACGCTAAAGGTATACCTATATGATAGGAATTTGTAAATTAACTCTGCCTTCGATGACTCCAAAACTCATGACGTCCAATCCACGATGAGTCTCCACTCCTATCTGTTATCCTCGCTTGGCCAAGTCTTTTGCCCGATCCTATAGATCAAGACTTCAGTGCCCAACCCTCAGTTAAGTCTTTGTGCCCAACTTCACTCACTAGGTCTTTGGTGCCTAGCTCTCGGCTAGGACATAATGCCTAATTCTACAGATCAAGACTTAGTGTCTAGGTACTGTTGGTGTAAAAAGCATCAGACATGAACAATCAACCTCTAGTGTTTCGATGTTTGACAATATACCAAGGTCTGGTCAAAGTGATTAAGGGTTAAGCCAAACATGATCTGATGTTTGGTAGGGTAAACCCAGGTTTGATCAGTTTCACCAAAGGGTTAGCCAAACAGGACCTGATATTTGGTAGAGTGATTAGTACCCAGGGTTGGTCAGGTTGACCAAGGGTTAGCCAAACATGACTTGTTATTTGGCAGAGTAATCAAACCTAGATACAATGATATTTGGTCAGTTGGAACAAGGGTTAGCCAAACATGATCTGATGCTTGGCAGAGAACCCAGGGTTGGTCGGTTAGACTAAGGACTAACTCAAATAAGACCTGATGTTTGGCAGAGAGAAGTCTAGTCAGGATTAAGATAACTAGCAAAGAAGTCCTTGTCAAGGTACCGATGTCCTAGTATGTAAAGCTGGGCACGAAGTCCTAGTTCGATGGATTGGGCACGAAGACCTGGTCGAGGGTTGGGCACGAAGTCCTGATTTGGGGAATTGGGCACGAAGTCTTGGTCGTGGATTGAGTACGAAGACCTGGTCGAGGGTTGGGCACGAAGTCCTGGTTTGGGTAATTGGGCACAAAGTTTTGGTCGCGGATTGGGCACGAAGACCTAGCCGAGGTTTGGGCACCGAAGTCCTAGTTCGAGGAACGAGGCATGAAGTCCTGGTCGAGGATATGGCAGAACACTTAGCTGACCGAGGACTATAGACAAATGTAGAGACGAGTTGAGGATCGGACGTCTCGAGACCTAGGTGTCTCGGAGACTGAGCAAAAGTCCAACCGGAGGTCTCGGTTGGCAAAATGTAACCTCTCCAGAGTGGAGTAGGTGAGGACGCATTCCCCGAAAAAAAGAACAGTAAGCGTCAGTTCAACCTAGGATTTCATTTGAAATCCATAGTCAAAACCAGACAACTCTAGCTATCAATCAAACTTATAGGATTGTTTGTCTGTTCGTTGTGTGTTTGTTTGTCTTGCAGGAACCTAAAGTTGGAGGCAAGATAGTAGAGTAGACACAAACAAACAAAGACTAGGAAATGACCACCCAGGCGCCCCCATCATCCCAAGCGCCTCCAATCCCAGGTGCCTCCATCATCCTAGGCACCTCATTGCTCCCAGGCGCCCAAGAAGGCAGGTTTTATCCCTACGCACTGTTCACTGGTTCGGATCAGATTGCATCAGCTTTAAGGCGCATCTATGGGCTCTAGGGTGCTCGGATGCTTGCTATATAAGGGGTTTCACCCTCTCAGTTTATAACATCAATCTTTCCATCCATTTACTCATTCCTTGTGAAGAAAAAGTGCTAAAGACGAAGCTCTACAACTAAGGAGGCTCCAGGAGGAAGTACGCGACGCTTCAGACTTCCGGATTGGACGAGATCATCATTTTTGTTGGTTTGCATTTACTTACAAGTTGTATTTATTCTTTCTATTTGTTCTTGTATTCAAATTGTAAGACGGGTTTCTCCGCCTCCGGAAAACTTCCAGAAAGGAGACCATAAGTGGACGGGTGCTTTCCGTGATTAGACATTGAATGTACTGACCCTGGGGGTTGGGAATCAAGTAAATCTCGCATGTTTACTGTGTTGTATTTTTCTTTTATTATTCCGTTGTTCTACTAATGACTTTGATATTAAGCAAACGTACGAACGACGAAATTCTGACAATGAAAACGCGAGTCGATATTCACCCCCCTCTATCAACGCCACCGATCCCACAGGTACGCTAGGACTTTCTTGCATACTCAAAGTAACACGTCAGATCACAAAACATACTTAACTTTGAACCCTTAGCCAACATCAAAATAAGGTTCGGTCAGGTTCTTCTGACATCAACAATCTTCCTAATTTTGATTTATGACAATGCAATTCAAAAGTTAGTTAAACCAAACTAACAATTTTCAATGTAACCTTTTTTTTAAAAAAAATAGCAGTTTTCAAGGTAAAAGAAAAACTTTTTCTTCAAAACGTAAGTCATGTTTAAGTTTCACAAAGCTCCCCCTTAATTTATTACTCTCTCCCCTAATCTTTGAAAATATGCATTTTTTTTTCAAGGAAGATGAGTTTTTGAAAAAAAAAATACTTGAAAACTTTTTGAAAAATCTTTGAAAAATATTCACTACTTTATTTTTGAAAAATGCCCACTACTTTATCTTGTTCTCTCCTCCATTGACATATATCAAAAAATTGGTTCGAAGGGAAAGGAACTTTGTTATGTAAAAATTTCTAAGTAAGCAAACTGTACAATTTAAAAAATTAGAATTTTTAAGCAGAGTTTTTTTAAAAGTACAAAAAAACAATTTAAAAACTTTTCAAGAATAGATTTTGAAAATCTTTAAATTCGAAAAATATTATTTTTCTAGGTATCAGAGCTCGGACTAACAGATTTTAAAGTAAAAGCAAAGCCAAAAAAATTTCTAAGAACAAAGCATGAAAAACATGTTAAAATAAAAAAAAACGTTAAGTAAAAATTTTTCAAGAAGAGTTAAACTATGCAAGTAACTACAAATGGTTAACTAAAGCAAATATGAGTCAATTTTAGGAACAAACTTTTAGCCACCCATTTGAGTCCAAGCATGATTTTTAAAGTAAACAATCAAATTTTGAAAATAACGTAAATATTCATTTTCCTTAAGCACTTATCTAACCTTTTCATTACTTGCTAACTGTTATGAATCATTAGCTTTTACTTGGTTAGTCATGTTAAGTAATATAATCCAGTTAGATTTACTAAGCAATATTACTTAGCTTGATTGCTATTCATTGGTATTTATCTCCCCAAATTTGTGTCGATGCACTAATATAAGCATCTTAAGTTCAAGGCATAATCCTAAGCATCTTAACATTTTCTAAGATTTAAGCAAAGTGATCCTAATGTGCTTGTGAGATGTTGACTTCTAAATCCATAAGTTCATGCATTCTAGGGATTAAACTTAGGCTCAGTCCATAATGAAGAAAATTCCTAGTTTTAAGAGGGGGCATATGTTTTGAAAATCTACAAAACGAAATCAAGACTTAGATTTTTGAAAAGATAGTTTTTAAAAACTACGAAATATTTTAACAACAAAAAAAAACTAAGTATGAAAAAATATTTCAAAAACATGGTTAAAAACCTAAGTATAAAAGTATTTAAAAAAATGGTTTTAAAAATAAAAAATTGAGAATCAAAACAATAATGAAAATCTATTCTACTGAGTACATCCTTTACAGCCTTCTTAGTGTACTACACTCAAACTCAGGTAATGATTTTATAAAAATTCAGCTAGATTAGATTTGGATTCTACATATTTGAGTATGATTTCACCCCTAGCTACATGGTCTCTCACAAAGTGGTATTTAACTTTAATATGTTTAGTCCTAGAATGAGGAATTGGATTTTTAGTTAGGTTGATTGAGCTAATATTATGAATAAAGACCCTAGTGTTAGTGTAGTTTAGTTGAAAGTTCTTTAATGTATGCATCATCCATAATTATTGAGTCACACATTCTCTTAGGGCTATGTATTCAGCTTCAGTAATGGATAATGAAGCACAAGGTTGCTTTCTACTAAGTCAACTAACTAAGCTCTGACCCAATATTTGACAACTCCAATTAGTACTTTTTCTAATGCAACATTTTCCTCAAGTATCTTAGGTGTACTAGTTTTCCTTCTGGGTCACTATTAATTTTAATATTAGCTGTCATAGGAGTACTTATTTCCTTAGAGTATTCCATTTCAATTTTTTTAATTAGTTCTTTAGCATACTTAATTTGGTGAACATAATTTTCATCCCTAATTTATTTTATTTAGAGTCCTAGGAAAATGGTTAACTCGTTTACTAAGTTTATTTCCAATTCACTTTCTATTACTTTTATAAATTATTTTAAAAAGGTTGTGTTAGTTGAGCCAAAAATAATATCATCTACATAAATTTGAACTATAAATATATCTTTTTCTAGGTATTTAATAAAAAGGGTTGAATCAATTTGTCCTTGGTTAAATCACTTAAAAACTAAGTGGACAACCTTTCATACCAGGTTCTAGGTACTTGTTTTAGCCCATATAGGAGCTTCTTAAGATTAAAAACATAATTAGGGTGGTCTAAGTCCTCAAAACCTGGTGGTTGACCTATATAAACTTCTTCTTTTATAAACCATTTAGGAAGGTTGATTTAATATCCATTTGGTATAATTTAAATCGCTTATGGGCTAGATAGGCTAAAAGTATCCTAATGGACTCAAGTCTAGCTATAGGTGCATAAGTCTCATCAAACTTTAATCCTTCAACTTGATTGAATCCTTTAGCTACTAAATGAGCTTTATTTCTTAGTATTTCCATTAATCATCTAATTTGTTCCTAAATTCCTACTTAGTATCTATTGTGGTTTTACCTTCTGGTTTAGTAGTAAGTTCCAGACTTAGCTTTTTTCAAATTGAGCTAGTTTCTCTAGCATTGTTATTATCTAATCTGGGTCAGGTAAAACCTCTTCTATCAACTTAGGTTCAATCTTAGAAATTAAAGAAATCTGACTTAGGTTTCTATATAATGATCTAGTTCTAACTCCTAAGTTTGGGTCACCCAAAATCTGATCACTTGGATGATTTGCTTTTATCCTAAATGGTACAAATGTTGGTCAGTACATGGTTCATCTAGTTGGTCTGCAATGGATTTAGGTCTTTATTCTTCATCTTATATGTCTTGATTAGTTGATTCATTAGGGTTAGTTACGTTAGGTGGGTTGGTTAAGTTGGGTGGGTTGGTCAAGTTAGATGGGTTAGTTATGTTAGGTAAGGGTATCTTCATCAAATATGACATTTGTTGTTTCCCCAATTATAAAGGTGTATTTGTTATAAACTGTAGGATAGTTACACGTGAAGGGGGGGGGGGGCGGAGGGGGTAATCACGCTACTTTTTTAAAAATGAAAGCTTTTAGAAAAACTAGTGTGTAGCGGAAATCGTAAATGAAAAAACACAAGCAAAAAGACACAGTTCGATTTTACTTCGATCAGAGCCTTCGGCAACTCTTAGTCGAAGGCCCAGGTACCTTGGACATTTATGATGGGCAATCCACTAGTCTCATTATTGGAAAATCCCCAGTAGAGTAGTCGATTAAAGGGAATAAGAAGTGTAATAACCCTACACTTTCTACTTGTGTGTTGGCGTTGGGCAACACAATGAAGTACAAGAAAGGAGTAATTAAACTCGTTACCAACACTATTGTAGAATATCAATTAGGCTTGTATGTTGGCGTTGGTCTTCTAGCAGAGGTCAATCATAGTCGAGTCTTAGCAGAGGCGTAACAGGAAGACGTTGAGGCAGAAGGATTGTAGGATCGATTCCGTACGCTAGAGGGGGGTGAATAGCGTTTCTTCGGTTCTTTTATCTACACGGTTAGTTGCACAAGCGGAAATACAATAAAAATAAAATTAACCAATGTAAAGCAATGCTAATAAACCAATTTACTTGGTATCCACCCCGGACGGGTGACTAATCCAAGAATCCGTCGGTGGATCAATCCCCGGATAACCTCCGGCTAGCCCTCGTCGCTCTTGTGGGTGGAGAAACCTCGCCACAACGCCAAGCACACTCTGAGCACAAACAGACTACTAACAAACCTTAACCAAGCTTGTTTCGTCAAGAGTCTCAGCCTCCACGAAGTCTTCTTTAAATAGAACCCTAGGCTAATAACTCGCCACCAGTCGACTGCCCCCTAGGGCAATCGACTACCCCTACCAAAATCCGACCGTTACATGCCTAACGTTCGAATTTTGGCTGTCACCAGTCGACTGCTCCCAGGGCAGTCGATTGGTCCAGTAGCCAGACCCTTTTTGTGAGTTTTACCAGTCGACTGCCCCAATGGCAGTCGACTGCCCTACTCACACACCTAGGGGTTCCCTTCCTGAGTACACTTCTCTCAGCACTCGACCCTAGGACTTTCCCAAGTACAATCACATAGCACTCGTACCCTCACGATTCGACTAACTCCTTCTCCGCAGCCTCGACTGTTGCCTTCGCGCCCTCTTCATCTTCGGCTCCCATCCCTCGGATGCACGCAAGCCTCCAGCTTGCCTCTATGCCATCCTTCATGCATGCCTCGAAGTCTGCGCCCATCAACTCATCGTCCCTGCTCTCCAAGGTCCCTCGGGTGCACACAAGCCTCCAGCTTGTCTCGATGCCACCCTTCACCGTACTGAGGCCGTCCAGCCAAGTCCATATGTGTAACCTGTGCATCCTGCACACTCAACATACACATATCAAATACACAAGAGTAAACCTAACTTAAACCCTTTGCCCAAACATCAAAACACTTGGTTACTCCGGACCACAGATTGCCTCAATAATCTCTCCCTTTTTGATGTTTTGCAATACGTTTAAGTTAGGGAAGCAAAATAGTAGTTAATCATAATAACAATGCATATGCAATGCAAGAATGGATCCTATCCCAAGGCATCCTACACCTAACCTTTCAAGTTAGGAATTTTTCACAACGGGATCCTATCCCAAGGCATCCACACCTAACCCTCCAAGTTAGGACTTTTCACAAAAAATCGGGCTTTTTAAAGCTTCTCCCAAGCTTCCCCCTACATTGGACTTATAAAGGCTTTTTAAGAACCTCTTCCAAGGTCCCCCTTATGCCAAGAATGGAGCAACCATGCTCCCCCTTAATCTCAACTCCCCCTAAACCTAGGGTTTCTTGCAAAGGTATGTTTGGTTTCCCAACTTAAACCCAAACTTCTCCCCCTTTGCCTAACATCAAAAAGAACCCAACAATATCCCAATTATTGGTTCTTTGAATCCCTAATGATCATAAACAATGTGTACTAAAGCCCCATACACTTGTTTCCTATCATTTGGACACCAAACCAGCAGCTGATACACACATCAGCCCTGGGCAGTCGACTGCCCCTGTTGGCAGTCGACTGATACTCTGATTTATCAGTTTTCTGGCCAATTTTAGAATTGCGCCAGAAATTCTACAAATCTCCAAAAAATTCCCAAATTTCGTGGAGAACTTTGTGGTACCCATACCTACTTGGGAAAAATACATTCCATAATGTATCTATCACTATTCCCAAGTTGGACACAAAACCCAAAATATTTTTTTTATGAAAATTAAGGCAACCTTAGGAGACAACCTTCCCCTTAACCTATGCCTTCACCCAATTTTCATTTTTCCAAGGTTAAGTTCTACCCGACTTAATACACTAACACCAAGTCAAGTTCTACCCAACTCAACTTCCAAGTTCTTTCCCCCTTGGACACAATTAAGGATTGCCCCTGAGCAACCTTATCCTTTGTGCCAAAAAGAACTCACCAAAACCTTAGAACAATCTAAGAGTTTGCAAGCACATTTGCTAGGATATATCCTATCCTAGAAAAATATGATTTCATGAAAACCACAAATGTGCTTGACTTTTGGTACAACTCCTAATTTCCTCAAAAGATTGACATTTTGTATCAATTTTCAAATGTATCTCTAATTCCATGTGTTTGTTAAAGCTAACCATCATAATTCGACACATGGAATTGTCCTCAATTCTTTCCTTTTCCATAGGTATTCTTAATATGATAAAAGCTGCCTCTTTTTATCTCTTAACCCTTAGATATGTATGGGAAACTTCCTTATCCTTTCACTTATCATTCAAAATCATCCAATGAATCTTTAAGCATTCACCAATCCTTCTTAAATTTCGAGATATCAATCAGACCTTATTTCATGAAGTCAATCATTAAATCATAATACAACCCTTGATTCAAAGAATATGAAATTATAACCAAGGATTTTAATTTGAGGCCATATCCTATCATCCAATAATAATTTATGACCTTTAGACCATAAAATCTCATAAGGTAACATGATACTTTCCTATGGTTTCAATCTTGCACTTTCAATAGGCCATTTTTTTTCTAACTCTACTGATCAGTCGACTGCCTAAATGGCAGTCGACTGGCAAATTGAACAGAGAGTTTCTGGGCTGAAATTCACTCGGATCAGTCGATTGCCCCCAGGGCAGTCGACTGATACCTGAATTTCAGGTTTGCAGCCCAATTTCAGTAATGCCTAGTTAATTCCATAAATCTCAAAAAATTATGAAATTTCGTGAGGAGATTTGTGGGACCAATGTCAACTTGGGAAAAATACATTTCCAAACAAATGTACTCCAAATCCCAAGATTGGCACGAAACTCTAATTTCTCTAAATTCTAGCAATTTTACTTCTCCCAAAAGTTCTAATTTTGACTTCTCCTCAATGTTTCTTCTTATCCTTGATCATAGTTCATTTCTATCATTGAATTACATGGTATTCACACGTTAAACCCTGATTTTATCAATTATAACCTCATTTTCACCTTTTTCTCCCTAAATTCCCTTTTTAATGTGCCAAAACCTAGGATTAAGACTTATCCAAGTCTTCCAACCCTCTTTGGCACAATTCACCTAATTTTCTAGAAGAAAAACTCTTGAGATCCATTTACCATGGACCCCAAAGGCTCCTAGAGCTCCCCCTTGAGCTCTAAGCCCTAGCCACCTCCCTAGGTGACTTTACCCACACTAGACCACACCGGTGTGTCCCCGGTGACTCTTGGCCTACAAAATGAACCTTCCTAACCTTAGACACCTTGTCTTTGGTTAAGTTGTTCCTTTTACCCTCAAATGGCACCCCTTGCCATTTTTGGTCTTCTCCTTCTTGCCATGATCATATCCCTTCCCAGCATATTTCTTTTTGTTGTCCTTGGAGACTCTAGACCAGTAACCCAACCCCGATCTATCATAGTTGGGTTTTATACTACCCAACACCATATCTAGACCCTTTGATCCAACCGTGAATCTTTCTAGGGTCTTTTCTAATTTATCAAGCCTTGCCCTCAAGGCTTGATTTTCCCTTTCTAGACCTTTAACCTTAGAGTCCATATGTCCACTTTGGACATTCCTAGACCTACCCTCTTTCTAGGCACATTCCTTCCCTTCTTGGGATTAGTGCCATGATCTTTAGGTACAAAGGTCCTAGGTTTATCATGATGCATGCCTTTCCTAGGGTTTTGATCTACCTTGTTAACCCTAATCCTATCATTATATCTAAATCCAAAATTGTGCACAAGTAAACAATTTTCATTAATTTTAGCATGCATGGATGAATGATTAACATTATTTTTAATATGCAAGGAGGAACTTAAATTAGAATTACATTTTATCCTAGGGTTAGAAATTACCTTCCTTACCCTTGTAGTCCCTCCTTGTTGTAAGCTTCTTCTCTTCCTTCTTTCCTCCTTCTCCCATCTTCTTAGATACTCCATTTTCTTGATTTCACTTTTCTTTGGGCACTTAGTGTGGTAGTGCCCCAATTCTCTGCATGTGAAGCATCTAATCTTCATTTTTTTCTCTTGGGCTTCTCCATTCCTACAATTCATGTTAGACTTAAATCGAATGAACTCGGGTTTAGAGAGTACCTCCTTTTTCTTACCTAGAGGGCACTTATCCTTGTAGTTCCCCTTTTCGTGGCAACCAAAGCATGTGATATGTTCTTTTGATTTGGCTTTGGTGGAGGTTGGAGTTTCTTCTTCAACTTTGGATGAAGTGGATGCTTCCTCTTGTTCCAGCATGGAAGTAGGTCTCTCCTCCCCCTCAATCCTTGAGGTGGTGACCTCTTCATCTTCTTCTCTTGAGGTGGTTGATGATCTTTCACTCAATTCCTCCTCTTCACTTGAAGAAATTGATGATTCAATTCTCTCCTCTTCTTGAACCATTTGACTTATCTCTTTGGGTTCTTCCATTAGTTGAGCTCGGGTAGGGTTCTTATGAATCTCATTCAATTTGCTCCACAGTTCACATGCATTTTGGTATGCCCCTACACCAGTCAAAATATTGTCAGGCAAAATATTAGTTAATACACTAATTACCTTTTCGTTTGCCTTTGCTTGATCTTGTTGTTCTTGATTCCAATACCTAGGCCTAAGTCTCTTCCCGTGCTTATCCTTTGGAATCTCGAACGACTCTTCTATGATCATCCTACACGCCCAATCCATGCTAAGCCAAGTCTCCATCCTTGCTTTTCAATAGCCAAAATCCTCATAGTCGTAGGGCGGTGGAGTGTAGATGTCGTCCTCAAGTTTGTCTTCCATTTTCTTCTTCCTCTAGCGTGTTCTCCCTCGGTGGTTAGTCCGATCAAGAGCGGTCCTTCGCTCTGATACCAATTGTAGGATCGATTCCGTACGCTAAAGGGGGGGTGAATAGAGTTTCTTCAGTTCTTTTATCTACACAGTTAGTTGCGCAAGCGGAAATACAATAAAAATAAAACTAACCAATGTAAAACAATGCTAACAAACCGATTTACTTGGTATCCACCTCGGATGGGTGACTAATCCAAGAATTCATCAGTGGATCAATCCCCGGATAACCTCCGGCTAGCCCTCGTCGCTCCTTGTGGGTGGAGAAACCTTGCCACAGCACCAAGCACACTCTGAGCACAAAGAGACTACTAACAAGCCTTAATCAAGCTTGTTTCATCAAGAGTCTCAGCCTCCAGGAAGTCCTTTTTAAATAGAACCCTAGGATGATAACTTGCCACCAGTCGAGCAGTCGACTGCCCCTACCAAAATCCGACTGTTACACGCCTAACGTTCGAATTTTGGCTGTCACCAGTCGACTAATCCCAGGGTAGTTGACTGGTCCAGTGGCCAGACCCTTTCTGTGAGTTTTACCAGTCGACTGCTCCAATGGCAGTCGACTGCCCTACTTACACACCTAGGGTTTCCCTTCCCGAGTACACCTCTCTCAGCACTCGACCCTAGGACTTTCCCGAGTACAATCACACAACACTCGTACCCTCACGACTCGACTGACTCCTCCTTCGCAGCCTCGACTATTGCCTTCGCGCCCTCTTCATCTTCGGCTCCTGTCCCTCGGATGCACGCAAGCCTCTAGCTTGCCTCCATGCCATCCTTCACGCATGCCTTGAAGTCCGCGCCATCAGCTCATCGTCCCTGCTCTCCAAGGTTCCTCGGGTGCACACAAGCCTCCAGCTTGTCTCTATGCCACCCTTCACCGTACTGAGGCCATCCAGCCAAGTCCATATGTGTAACCTGCGCATCTTGCACACTCAACATACACATATCAAATACACAAGGGTAAACCTAACTTAAACCCTTTGCCCAAACATCAAAATACTTGATCACTCCGGACCACATATTGCCTTAACAAGGATCACCAGAGCTCAAGAATAGAATGTAGAAGTTGTTTCTTGAAGGTTGAACTCGAGCTCCTTACAAAGGACAACTGAGGCACCTTGGATCCATTAAATTTCATCTGATCCAAAGTCAGTATCCTCACTGCTTATCCTCTGGAAGGTGCCTCAATCTCAAAGTGAGGTGCCTATGTTCCCAACTAAGGTGCCTTGGACAGCATAAAACTCTATCCCCTATGCAGCTTTGCATAGGCGCGTTCACCTCCTTAAAGACGCCTCTAATCCCAACTGAGGCACCTCAGGACCCACCTGAGGTGACTCAACTACTGTTCACCTGAGGTTATTTTTGTAGTTGAAACCCTGTAAAATCATATTAGTTCAATACACAAGATACCCTGCAAAATAAGGTTAGTACAAGTATAATATGGACTAAATAACTTCAGTATTAAATATACTTTATCTTCCGAAGACTAAGATCTAGTCAAAGTCTTAGCTTAGAGCTCCAAAATGGTTCTAAGCTGGATCAAGCCTAAAGCTCCTACTCGGGACTCATACTCACCACAATTCGCTCCTCTAGTGACTTACCTCACTTATCTTGTGCAAATCTACTTAGCTTCCAAGACTTCAGCCTACTGTCAGGTCTCACAAACCCAGTTAGACTTCATGTCAAGTCTCCACCAACTTGGGCTTCAACGAGTTGTCAGGCCCCGCAAACCCAACTAGACTTCCTACCATGACTCAACCACCCTAGACTTCAACTTGGTATTAGGTACTAAACCTTTCAATCCTGCACACATGGTAACAAGGTTAGAAAATAACTGACCTAACTTTAACCTATTTGTCATTCATCAAAATACAAGTTTGACCATTAGTGCAAACTACACCAACAATCTCCCTCTTTTTGATGAAATGACAACCTGGGTTAAAATAGAAAAAAATAATAGTAATAATAGTAATGATATGTTCTAAAATTAGGGTTAGATTTTTAAGTTCAAGTTTTCTAGTCTTTAACCCTTAACCCCGCCCCTTTTGGAATTCATCAAAAGAAGCAAGTGATAATACAATCATGATCCAAGAAAGTGTTGGTGCAAAGAGCATCAGACATGAACAATCAACCTCTAGCATTTCGATGTTTGAAAATATACTATGGTATGGTCAAAGTGATCAAGGGTTAAACCAAATAGGACCTGATGTTTGGTAGGGTAAACTCAAGCTTGATCAGGTTGACCAAAGGGTTAGCTAAACATGACCTGATGCTTGGCAGGGTGATCAAGCCTAGATCTAATATGTATGACAATATACCAAGGTTTGATCAGTTAGAACAAGGGTTAGTCAAACATGATCTGATGTTTGGTAGAGAACATAGGGTTGGTCAGTTTGACCAAAAAATAAGCCAAATAGGACTTGATGTTTGGCAAAGTAATAAAACATATTTGGACAAAGCCAAATAGGACTTGATGTTTGGCAGAAAGATGTCTAGTCAGGATTAAGATAACTAGAAAAGAGGTCCTTATCGAGGCACGAAGTCCTGGCTGACGGTTGGTCACCGAAGTCTTGGTTCGGGGAATTGGGCACGAAGTCTTAACCTACAGGGTTGAGCATGAAATCCTAGTCGGGGATCGGGTAACGAAGACTTGGCAAGTGAAGCCGAGCATGAAGACTTGGTCCGGGGGACCAAGTAGAAGACTTTGTCAAGCGGGGATCTCGGGCAGGAGTCGAGACAGGTAGAGGTCGAACGTCGTTAAGTTCCGGATTTCGAAAGATGAGCAAAAGTCCAACCGGAGGTCCCAGTTGGCAAAAGATAACTTCTCCTAAGAGGAGTAGGTAAGGATGTGTTCCCTAGTGAGGGAACAGTAGGCGTCGGTCTGACCTAGAAAGTTAGGACTAAGACAGCACTGGTTGTAATTCATACATGTTTTAATTTTATATTTTATTATTGTATGTTTGGAACTGACCCTTGTTGCAGCTAAAAAGTGAAAGTAGTTGACTGGGGCGCCATAATGGAACTCAGGCGCCCGAATGGGACTCAGGCGCGTGAGAGCTAGCAGCAAGCGACTGAGTTGGTGGAACGGTCTAGCTTACGTGGCGAGTGCTGAGTTGAGAATCCATGTCGGCAGTCAGGCACCTGAAATGGACTCAGGCGCCTAGCTAAGATAAAAGTTTGACCGAACAACAGATAGAGTTTCCGCCCGGTACGCTACAATGAGGGTGCTTGAAAGGTCATTTAGGCGCCTGAGTAAGTACTATAAAAATGGGGTTGAGTGCAGCAGTTCAATACATCAATTCTCAAATCCGTTAACTCATTCCCTGTGAAGAAAAAGTGCTAAGATGAAGCTCTGCGACCAAGGAGGCTCCAGAAGAAGTGCGAGGAGCTTCAGACTTCCAGAGTTGGCCGAGACCTTCACACTTTGGTTTGCGTATTAAAAGTTGTACTTATTTCATTATTATTTGAACATGTACTTAAACTGTAAGACGGATTTCTCCGCCTCTGGAAAACTTTCGAAAAGGAGATCACTAGTGGATGGGTGCTTCTCGTAATTAGGCCTTGGACGTACTAACCTTGGGGGGTTGGGAACTAAGTAAATCCCGCATGTTTGCATTGTATTTTTTTGCTTTATCTTTTATTCCGTTGCTACTAACAACTCTGATATTAAGTGAACGATCTACGAAGGTCTGGCGAGAAGCTTTTGCGAAGCGATATTCACCCCCTCTATCGCTCAATCTCGATCCTACAATTGGTATCAGAGCAGGTGGCTCTGATAGGACTCACTGCCGAAGGAGCAAGAAGGCCAGAAATTGAGGGGAAGCCAAGGGTGAATAAGGTATATTTTAATTTTGACTGATTTTAAGTTTCATATAATTTGTTTCAAGTGCAGTGAGAGAGGATATTACAAAAACAAGTGTCCTACTCGTAAGACTCATACGTCACCACCAGTGGCAACAAAGGCATTGACGCTAGGAGTCTGGAGGGACAAGAACCATATCAGATGCATCAAGTACCAAAAGAAGGGACACTACAAGAACCAGTGCCCAGACTGGAGGATCAACAGGTCAACAATGCCAAGAATTGAGACAATGGTAAAGCAAAATTAAGTTCGCAATAATATTTTTTAAATTCCTACACAGTTGCATAATTTTTCTGGTAATTTAGATAACAATGTTAATTTTTCTGATAAATTAGATTTTCTATATAGCAAACTTAATGTATTACATGATAAATTAGCTAGAAATGGACTCAAATCAAATATTGATAATATTAAAATATTAAATATTAACTCCTTAATTTTTAATATTAATGCTGCAATCTTAAAAATTAATTTTAACTTTTTTTCAGACAATCCTAATAATACTAAAGATAATTATAATGATTCTGAAGATAATTGTCATGATTTTGAAGATAATTCATAATCTTTAATTAATGATATTGAAAATAATCTTATTAATACTGAAGATAATTCTATTAATACTGAAGATAATCTTAATAATTCTGATGATAATACTCAATCCTTAATTAATATTTCGAAGATAATAATTAAACATTAATTAATAATCAATTATGTTGAAGATAATTACGAAACCTTAATTAATAATTCTAGTAATTTTGAATATAATAATACAACTTTAATTAGTAATCCTGAAAATTATTCTACTTATTTTGAAAATAATGCTACAAATTTTATCAATTATGAATATAACTCTGAAGATGAAGATGAAGATGATTCTGAAGATGAAGATGAATTTACTAAAATTGAATTTATAATTAAAAAGGCTTACAAGAATTCAAATAAAACAAAAGTATTAAATAAAATTGAAAACTTAAAATTGGAAATATTTTATCTTGATTGGAAAATCTCTAAGACACATAGGAAATTCTCTTGTTATCAACAAGATTCCTAGGATTGTGTCAGATTTTGAGAAATTCAAATATAAAGTACTTATCTTATCAAATATTATTCAAATACTTAGCGTTCCCTAAAATATTTTTTTTAAAAAGAGTACTTGGTTTATAGAATAAAATTTAAAAAAAGGCAGGATTTTTGAAAAGTATGTTTTCATTAAAAAATCTTAAATATTTTCATAAATCGTGTAACGACCCGGAAAATCTCCTCAATATTTTTTTAAAATATTGATCATGTCTAAATAGTTTTGAAGGAGTTTAGAGATACTAGTACGAACCTTAGCATAGTTATCCATAATTTTCTCATTTAAATTGAGAATCTAAGTACTAATGGGCTTTTCTAAGACCATGATTATTAGTGGATTTTAGGTGAAATTTAATATAAATATAAATGAGTTTTAATTAAGGATATTAGTATGATCATGGGTAAATTTTTGGGGAATTTCGGAAATAAGGAAAAATAAAAATAAAAATAAAATAAAAACAAAGTGCATGCACCAAGGATTGAACCTTGGACCTATGGTACCACCATCCATGTACTAACCAATTCACCTAGCAAGGGAGTGCTAATAGTGAATGAAGTGGATTTTGGTTAAGGCTTAGGGAAAATGAAGGGTCATCAAGGGAAGAGACACCATGACTCTTCACTTGGCCTCCTTAATGTGGTATAAAGGCAATGAGAGAAGTGACATAGGAGTTACATTCTCCCTTCTCTTCTTCCACCAAAGTCATTTCCTTCCTCTTCCTCCTTGCTCTAGCCGAAACCCACAAGGGTTCTCCCCTTAGGAAAAAATTCCACCAAGGACTCCAACATGAAGACTCAAAGCTCTATACTAGGCTACAAGGGCTAAGGAGAAGTTTGGAGGCAAGAAGGTTCTTTCTATTTCTCTATTCAAGGATTAAATTCAAGATAAGGGAAGGTAAGACCCCCTCACTTGTGGTATGATAGCTTCCAAGTTATTTGTCATGATCTAAGTTCTAATTGGCATGCTATGTTGAAGAAATCCATGGTTAGGGCTTGTGAGGGTTTCGGCCAAGCATTTTCTTGAGGTTAAAATCGTATGGAAAACCCCTATTATGTTTCATAATGTTTATTCATGATAAATTAAGCATAAAAGTATGATTTAGAAGTTTTTGTAGCACCCTAAAACCTCCTAGGGTTTCGGCTACATCAAGGTCAAAAGGCTAGGGTAAACTCCAACCTTTCCAAGCATGATTAGTATGTTTCCTATGATATCTTGTGGGTAATAATGGTGATTTATATGAATTTTTCTATGGGCTTGTTACCCTTCTAGGGTTTCGGCCAACACATGGTTTAGGCCTAGGACTTAGGGTTAAGTCCAATCAAGGGTTCAAATGGTTTTCCATGGCATGATATGTAAGGTATGAGATGTTAATCATGACCTAGGTGAATTTTCTTTAGATTCATGGCCCCTTAGGGTTTCGGCCAAGACCCAAATTTAGGGTTTGAATTGGGCTAAGGTCTCAAGGATACATGTTTATAAGTTACCATAATGTAAGTACATAGTTAAGCACGATGTACGGATCTTTATATTACAAAAATCATAGCTTATGTGTTATGTGACATGACCTTGTATGTTAGGTTCTATGTTATGCTTTCTATGTTATGCTTTACTCATGAATGTTTAGATCATATACCATGACCATATGTAAGTAATGTAGGGGTATATTATGATAAATAGAATGATGCATGTAGAAGGTTAAATGCTTATAATAGATGTATGTGTATGAAGGTCTATGCATATTTTATGATGAATGCCATGAACCTAGGTAGTATGCACCATGTGTATATGTACCTTACCCCTGCATGTTTTACGATGGATACTTGGATTATGTATGCTAGATGAAATGTATCATGTATGAATTGCATGTTTATTTATGTACCATGATCATGCAAGCTTTATGAACCAAGATACTATTAATGCCTGGAAGTATGATTATGTATGGATGTCATGTTCTTATGAATAAAAGAATATGGATAAAGATGATGGTTATGCCTTAAGTACGAATGATAAGTATGAATGATGAAAGCATAATGAAGTTATGAAATAAGTATGAATGATGAAATGCCAAGCATGTTTATGTCATGCTTCATGTAATAAGATTATGTTTATGTCCTAAGATATGTCAAGTATGAATGATGAAGCATGCATAGTTATTTTATTTTATGAATGGGCTTCTACCGGACCGAAGTAAGGGTCCAAGGGATGGACACCTTAAGAATGCCTCGGTTTTGGACTACCGTAGTTGTCCACGGTTTTGGGACTACTGCAGCTGTCCAACAGGGATGTGTTAGTAATATGAGAGAAGTGTCCTAAGGCAATCGCCCTATGATTGTAATCATTTACTTTAATAAATGAATATTCACTATTTGAGTATACATGTTCATGTATTTGATTGAGATCTTAAACTCATTTACTGAATGTCCGCAATACAATTCACAGCATGAGAGAATTTGTGATGAATTCACAACTAGTGATTATCTCTACATGTGCAATTGTGAAGTATTGAAATTGTCCCTAGTCGATGAATTGATAGATACGGACACTATCAATTCTGTTGAGACTAGCATGGGTTATTCTCTAATCAGCTGATTCTCACTGGCTGGTGACATTGGGATGTCCGGAGATAAACATGAATGCTAGTTAAGGGAACTAGTTCATTGGAGTGACTAGCTGTAAAACATCATATGATAATCTACATATAGATATGCCAATGAAAGTTCTTACTGCAGCTTAAGTGCGATGTTTCTTTGACTTGCGGTGTTCAAGTCATCTTGGTCATGGAGACTTATACTTTGACATCTTAAGAAAGCATCTCTAAGGAGGTGTGGATCCAGGATGGTTGGGTATAAGCCGAAGTGACCGAAGATGTTTGAACAGCCTACAAAGGATTCACCACTCCTTGCGAGGAGATATATACCCAAGGCCTATCGTCAGATTGTTACTCGAAGCCTCTGGCCAGAGCATGACATGTCAGAGTATGAATCTCTGAAATACATGAGAGTAATTAGAATCCGTTGGACGAGAAAGACATTACTTGGGCTAGGTGTGACGTAGTCAGCCTAGTGGGGACTGACACACATAGACCATGTCCTGAACTAAGTGGGTATAAGATGGTGAAGGGAATGGGGCACGACTCATTATAGCTGCTGAAGGGTTTCAGAATTATTTCTGAGGTCAACCGTTGATCTTTCGATTAATTGTGGATCGTGATGTACTACTAGCTGCCACTCATGATCGTTCTATAATTGGTTAATTATAGACGACCAACATAAATCGAAAGCCTATTTAGTCACACGCACTACGAGTGATCCGAGGGATTTAAAACAAGTTGAAAATTGGATTTTCCGATCAAGAGAGATAAGTCGAATCTGAATTTTTCAGAGACGCATCGGAAGCATAAAATGGCTAAGTCTTTTGAAGACTTATTGGACGAATTAAATGAGTTTAATTCGTGAGGTCATGGCTTGGTTTGGCCGGCCAAAGAGGGTCCCCGCCCTCTTTGTTTGGCCGACCACAAATTAAAAAGGGGAGAACCGAATTTTTTGGTTCAAATTTATAAAATAAACCGCACGTGGTTTGTCTTATAAAATTATGGATAAAGAAATTTGTATAAAGAAATTTATATAAAGAGATTTATTTTTCATGGAAATTAAAATAAACCTTGGATTGATTTATTTTATTTTATAAAATCAATAATGGATTGATTTACCATGATAAAGAAATTTATATAATGAAATTTATATAATGAAATTTCTTTCCATAATAAAAGGGGAGACATGGTTGTTTTTATTATAAATTATGTTATAATAAAAACTTGGCATAACGGAATAATTCATAGAAAAATTTATAAGATAAATTTCTTATGAAAAATTTATTCCGTTAAGAGGAGACTTGGCGATTAAGAGGCTACTATATAAAGGTACCAAGGCAAGACTTGGAGATTAATCCAAGAGATCAAGGATTCTTGCCTAGCCTCTCTCCCTCTCGTTCTCTCCCTCTCCCTCTCCCTCCTCTAGTGGCGCCGACCCTAGAGGCCCTCCTTTTGGTTGCCGTGAGCTTCCACCACCAAGAAGAGGCTGAAGAAGAAGAAGAAGCGGGCGCGACTCCTTCCTTCCTCCTGGAATCTTGATTCCATTCTTCGTTTGGTGGTTAGTCTTTCCATCTCTCTCTTGGTATTCTTGTCATGCCTTTGGAGAATCTAGTAGTTCTTGTCGGCACAAAACTCGTGGCTTTGCGAAGTCATCCCGAAGAAAACTCGGCGTGGACGCGAATAGAGGCGGAGCTTCCAAGGGACGCTACGGTTGGATCTCATCCATTTCTATGAGTTACGCGAGGTATTAAGTAAATTAGTTTACTTTCTGCAAAATTTTAAATGTATGATCATGTCTCCACAACATAAGGTTGCATGCTAGATACGTGGTTAAAATAATTTGAGAAATTATTTATCCTAAACCTTCCGCTGCACGTAATTAAAATTTAAAATTACGAACCCGTATCCATGTCAACATGTCACCCGGTCCCAACAGTGGTATCAGAGCCGGTTAGTGTTCGACATAATCATATAATTGTTTTGCGGAAAACTTTGTCATGATCTCAATTTTGGAAAATTTTTCAATTATGGAAACTTTCCAATTATGATAAATTTTAGATTTAGGAATTTCAAAGTTTGGAAATCTTCATGAAATTTCGCAAACTTTTGAAATATCCTAGTTTCTGGAATTTTATGATAATTGTGAAAACTTCCCATTTTTGGAAACTTTCCAATTTTGGAAATTTCCTAATTTTGGAAATATGTAAGTTTTCTTTGTACCAGAAACTTACAATTATTCTAAAAACCTATTATGAAATCTCACAATTTTGGGCACTTTCTTTCAAGAAAGTTTAGACAAATTTATGGATCATTAATTGATAATTAAATTCAAATTGGTTTTAAAATTATTAACAAAATTCTTTACTTGGGATTGAGCCTCGGGGAGCCGTCCAATTTAATGTTAGTTGTTGTAATTTAATTTCCTATTTTGAATAAAATTGTCATGTTTAATTTGGTTACGCCTCGGGGAGCGGACCAAATTAGATTTACAACAAATTCCTTTTTTTGGTATCTGAGCCTCGGGGAGCCACCCAAAGAAAATATTTTGTTGTAATTAATAAATCCATAAATAAAATATGTAATCAAGTCTTGAAAATTTTGAGGTGATTCTCAAACGATAATTTCCTTATTTGATTTAAGAGGTGATACTCTTACATATTGTTGTCTCCAAAATTAATTAGGAAAATGGTTTCCTATAGAGTTTTCTTAAATAAGATTTTCATGAAAATAATATGTGGTTGAATTAAGGGAATCTGTCTGTTAATTTAATAAGATTTGATTTAGAGAAATCAAAGTCTTAAACATATTATTTCCGAAATTGATTATGACAATTTAGGAAATTGTTTCCCAAAACAATTCCTTGAATAAAGTATGAAATTAGAATTAGGAAATCCGGTTCCTAATTCAATTAATGAGACTTGATAAATTAAGTCACATACATACTTTATTAAGGAAATCGTTAGTACATGACATAATTATATGTCATGAATGTGCTTAGAAAGAAAAGGATGAGACCCAAAACTCCTTACAAAATATTAAGGCCAACACCTTCCATTAATATGGTTATAACCGGAGTTTTATTTCTCGTTTGGGATGATGGACACATCCATGCCCGGCTTGAACCTCAACATGTTCAAACCATGGAATTAGTTTATGATTAATATAGTTAGAGTCAGAGGTCAATCCTTAGTTTTGGTTGTTGGACACATCCAAGCCTGACTAAACGGTTGAATGAGCTCCAACCATATAAAACTATTTCTTGATTAATGGGTCAGCCTTAAGCTAGGAGCATCGATTTGTTGTGCCACAGCCAAGGTCGATGTAAAGAGAGGTGCAGTTGGGTGCTATATATATTGTTGCATACTTGTTAATGAGTTAACAACCCAATGATTTATGCAAACATTCAATTAGTTGATAGCATAAAGTGATAGTTACATATATGTGATATGTAATCGGTATAATTACCTACCTTCATAGCTAAGAATAACTTGATGGCCACAACCATGGTTGTTCTTATCTATGGTTGGATATCAACCTATTTGGAGATGTTCCTACGATCTCCCGAATTGATAAAAAAGGTTATTCAATTCGAAAAATAAATAGGATTTAATTAATGTATGTTGATGCATTCTTTATCATTCTTCTCACATAAGCTCAATTTGTATTTCTAGGATAATCACTCGATCATGTATTCTCTGAATTTGCGTTCCATTTTTGACACCAATAAGATGACTGGGCCAAACTTCATGGACTGGCTTAGAGACCTGAGGATAGTCCTCAAGGCAGAAAAGCTTGCTTATGTCCTTGAAGAACAACTTCCCAACCGTGCTCCTGAAGATGCAACTCCAGACCAGTTTCCTGAGTTGCTCAACCTGCTGAAGACTGTAGAGCCTTCTATAAAACAGGATCAGAAGACGATACTGTTAGTTGGTTCCTCAAAGAAAGGTTCTAAGAGGAAGCCCAAAGAACAAAATAAGGGAAGGAAGAAAAAGGCCAAAAAGACTGAAAAGACCCCAAAAGGCACTTGCCATCACTATGGCAAGGAGGGTCACTGGCGAAGAAACTGCAAGGTTTATCTTGAGTCCTTGAAGAAGAAGGCATCTGATGCCCCATCCTCTTCAAGTATCTTCATTATTGAATGTCACTCTATTTCCTCAACCACCTGGGTACTTGATACTGGGTGCAGCTCACATATATGTAATGACATACAGGGGCTAAGGAATAGAAGAAGACTCGTCAAGGGAGAAGCAAATTTGCGAGTTGGAAATGGAGCAAAGATTGCTGCTGTTGCCATCGGAACATATTTGCTAAAGCTCCCTACTGGACTTGTCTTAGAGTTGGATAATTGTTATTTTGTTCCTTCGTTAATAAAGAACATTGTATCTATTTCATGCTTGAATGAAAAGGGTTATCATTTAACTTTTAGTAACAATTGTTGTTACATAACTTTAAATGGCGTTCTTTATGGGACTAGAACTTTGTGCAATGGTATCTACATATTAGATTTATCCGGTGACGTTTTCAATATCGAAGTTAGCAACAAACGTGCTCGAATAGATAATCGAATAGACTCCTATACGTGGCATTGTCGTCTTGGCCATGTAAGTAAGAAACGCATGACCAAATTACACCGATGTGGAATTCTAGAATCATTTGAACCCGGTTCATTTGATACATGCGAATCGTGCTTAAAAGGCAAGATGGCCAAATTACCCTTTTCCGAAAAAGGTAATCCAGTGGGAGAATTGCTTGGTCTAATACATACTGTTGTATGTGGACCAATGTCAACTCTTGCACAAGTAGGCTATAGCTACTTCATTACCTTTATCGATGATCACTCACGATTCGGGTATGTGTTCTTGATGAAACACAAATCTGAAGCTTTTGAGAAATTCAAAGAGTTCAGAAATGAAGTAGAGAAACAGCTTGGCAAAAGTATTAAGATACTTCGATCCGATCGGGGTGGTGAATACTTGAGTCAAGAGTTTCAAGATTATCTTAGGGACAATGGGATATTGTCTCAATGGACTACGCCATATACACCACAGCATAATGGTGTATCTGAGAGGCGTAACCGAACCTTGATGGACATGGTTAGATCCATGATGAATCATGCAACTCTTCCAAAATCCTTTTGGGGCTATGCACTTAAGACAGCTGTTTACTTGCTAAACAGAGTCCTGACCAAGGTAGTCTCTACTACTCCATATGAGACGTGGAATAGTAGGAAACCTCACTTAACTCATCTTAAGATATGGGGTTGTCCTGCTTACGTGAAGCGGACTGTATCAGACAAATTGGATGCTAAGTCTGATAAATGTCTATTTATTGGATACCCTAAGGAAACAAAGGGTTACCAATTCTATCATCCCTTGGAACAAAAGGTATTTGTTTCAAGGTATGCTGTATTTCTAGAGAAAGAGTATCTCTTGCAAGAAAAACAGTGGGAGTAGTGTTGAACTTGAGGAGGTTCAAAAGACTCCAATAGACATTAATAAGACACCTAGTCTAGGCCCACGATTGATAACTCATAGTGAAGAGCTATCAGTTGAACCTAAAACAACACCACCTCTTCGTAGGTCTGATAGGACACGCAATATTCCAGAGAGATACGGATTTCTCATAAGTGAATCGAACAATGTGTTACTCATTAGCGATGACGAACCTATCAGTTATGAAGATGTTCTGAAAAGTTCAGAAAGGGACAAATGGCTTGAAGCCATGAAGTCGGAAATGGATTCCATGTACGAAAATCAAGTATGGGACTTGGTTAACCCACCTGAAGGGATTAAGCCCATAGGGTGCAAGTGGGTTTTCAAGAAGAAAACCGACATGGAAGGTAATGTTGTTACCTTTAAGGCTAGATTAGTAGCAAAAGGATATCGTCAGAAACAAGGAATTGATTATGACGAAACCTATTCACCAGTAGCTATGCTTAAATCCATTCGGATGCTCCTGGCCATAGCAGCTCATTATGATTATGAGATATGACAAATGGATGTGAAAACAGTTTCCTTAATGGAAACCTGCTTGAGGATGTATACATGATACAACCTGAAGGTTTCACATCGGTTGATAAAACCCAAGTATGCAAGCTTCGACGATCCATATATGGACTGAAGCAAGCATCCAGGAGCTGGAACATCCGTTTTGATGAGACAATCAAAGAGTTTGATTTCTCACAAAATCCTGACGAACCTTGTGTGTACAAGAAGGTTAGTGGGAGTGCAGTCGTATTCCTAGTGTTATATGTCGATGACATATTACTTATAGGAAACGATATATCAGTCTTACAGTCGGTTAAAATTTGGTTGTCCAAAACTTTCTCCATGAAAGACCTGGGAGAAGCAACCTATATCCTTGGGATTAGAATCTATAGAGATAGATCAAAACGGTTGCTTGGTCTTTCGCAGTCTACATATATAGACCGAGTGCTAAAAAGGTTTAGCATGTCGGAATCCAAGAAAGGTTACCTTCCCATCAGGCATGGGATCAACCTTTCAAAGTCTATGTGTCCGCGCACAGAAGACGAGAGGATTTGCATGAATAAGATTCCTTATGCATCCGCGATAGGATCTATCATGTATGCTATGTTATGTACTAGGCCCGATGTATCGTATGCTCTGAGCGTCACGAGCAGATACCAGTCTGATCTAGGAATGGATCATTGGGCGGCTATCAAAACAATCCTTAAGTACTTAAGAAGAACTAAGGATGTGTTCCTAATATATGGAGAAGGAGATATGGTAATACGTGGGCCAGTTTCCAGACAGATAAGGATGACTCCAAATCTCAGTCTGGATACGTATTTACTTTGAATGGAGGCGCAATAAGTTGGAAGAGTTCCAAGCAAGACACTGTAGCGGATTCTACCACGGAAGCAGAATATATTGCGGCTTCGGAAGCAGCAAAAGAAGCAGTCTGGATCAAGAAGTTTGTCTTAGAACTTGGTGTGGTTCCAACCATTGATGAAGCAGTGCCGGTTTACTGCGACAACAATGGAGCTATTGCACAAGCAAAGGAACCAAGGTCTCATCAGCGATCCAAACATGTGCTTCGCCGCTATCATCTGATCAGAGAGATTATAAGTAGGAATGATATACAAATTGAGAAAATTCCCACTGAAAGGGATTTAGCGGATCCTTTAAAGGCCTTGCCTCAAAGCATGTTTGAGGGTCATGTTAGAGCCTGTGGTATTGGATACCGTAGCGATTGACATTAGGCCAAGTGGGAGTTTGTTAGTAATATGAGAGAAGTGTCCTAAGGCAATCGCCCTATGATTGTAATCATTTACTTTAATAAATGAATATTCACTATTTGAGTATACATGTTCATGTATTTGATTGAAATCTTAAACTCATTTACTGAATATCCGCAATACAATTCACAGCATGAGAGAATTTGTGATGAATTCACAACTAGTGATTATCTCTACATGTGCAATTGTGAAGTATTGAAATTGTCCCTCGTCGATGAATTGATAGATACGAACACTATCAATTCTGTTGAGACTAGCATGAGTTATTCTCTAATCAGCTGATTCTCACTGGCTGGTGACATTGGGATGTCCAGAGATAAACATGAATGCTAGTTAAGGGAACTAGTTCATTGGAGTGACTAGCTGTAAAACTTCATATGGTAATCTACATATACATATGCCAATGAAAGTTCTTACTGCAGCTTAAGTGCGATGTTCCTTTGACTTGCGGTGTTCAAGTCATCTTGGTCATGGAGACTTATACTTTGACATCTTAAGAAAGCATCTCCAAGGAGGTGTTGATCCAGGATGGTTGGGTATAAGCCGAAGTGACCGAAGATGTTTGAACAGCCTACAAAGGATTCACCACTCCTTGCGAGGAGATGTATACCCAAGGCCTATCGACGGATTGTTACTCGAAGCCTCTGGCCAGAGCATGACATGTTCAGAGTATGAATCTCTGAAATACATGAGAGTAATTAGAATCCGTTGGACGAGAAAGACATTACTTGGGCTAGGTGTGACGTAGTCAGCCTAGTGGGGACTAACACACATAGACCATGTCCTGAACCAAGTGGGTATAAGATGGTGAAGGGAATGGGGCACGACTCATTATAGCTGCTGAAGGGTTTCAGAATTATTTCTGAGGTCAACCGTTGATCTTTCGATTAATTGGGGATCATGATGTACTACTAGGTGCCACTCATGATCGTTCTATAACTGGTTAATTATAGACGGCTAACATAAATCGAAAGCCTATTTAGTCACACGCTCTACGAGTGATCTGAGGGATTTAAAACGAGTTGAAAATTGGATTTTCCGATCAAGAGAGATAAGTCGAATCTGAATTTTTCAGAGACGCATCGGAAGCATAAAATGGCTAAGTCTTTTGAAGACTTATTGGACGAATTAAATGAGTTTAATTCATGAGGTCATGGCTTGGTTTGGCCGGCCAAAGAGGGTCCCCGCCCTCTTTGTTTGGCCTGCCACAAATTAAAAAGGGGAGAACCGAATTTTTTGGTTCAAATTTATAAAATAAACCGCGCGTGGTTTGTCTTATAAAATTATGGATAAAGAAATTTGTATAAAGAAATTTATATAAAGAAATTTATATAAAGAGATTTATTTTTCATGGAAATTAAAATAAACCTTGGATTGATTTATTTTATTTTATAAAATCAATAATGGATTGATTTACCATGATAAAAAAATTTATATAAAGAAATTTCTTTCCATAATAAAAGGGGAGACATGGTTGTTTTTATTATAAATTATGTTATAATAAAAACTTGGCATAACGGAATAATTCATAGAAAAATTTATAAGATAAATTTCTTATGAAAAATTTATTCCGTTAAGAGGAGACTTGGCGATTAAGAGGCTACTATATAAAGGTACCAAGGCAAGGCTTGGAGATTAATCCAAGAGATCAAGGATTCTTGCCTAGCCTCTCTCCCTCTCCTTCTCTCCCTCTCCCTCCTCTAGTGGCGCCGGCCCTAGAGGCCCTCCTTTTGGTTGCCGTGAGCTTCCACTACCAAGAAGAGGCTGAAGAAGAAGAAGAAGCGGGCGCGACTCCTTCCTTCCTCCCGGAATCTTGATTCCGTTCTTCGTTTGGTGGTTAGTCTTTCCATCTCTCTCTTGGTATTCTTGTCGTGCCTTTGGAGAATCTAGTAGTTCTTGTCGGCACAAAACTCGTGGCTTTGCGAAGTCATCCCGAAGAAAACTCGGCGTGGACGCGAATAGAGGCGGAGCTTCCAAGGGACGCTATGGTTGGATCTCGTCCCTTTCTACGAGTTACGCGAGGTATTAAGTAAATTAGTTTACTTTCTGCAAAATTTTAAATGTATGATCATGTCTCCACAACATAAGGTTGCAAGCTAGATACGTGGTTAAAATAATTTAAGAAATTATTTATGCTAAACCTTCCGCTGCACGTAATTAAAATTTAAAATTACGAACCCGTATCCATGTCAACATGCACACAGTCCCAACAGGATGGACACCTTAAGAACGCCCCGGTTTTTAGAACTACCGTAGCTGTTCCTACCCTAGTAGGTCGGGGCTCGCTACCTCGTATTTACTTAGGGATGCGCGCTTGTGATGTATGTATGTGGTACAAGCCTGGGACCCCAATGATGTTATGTTTATGTTTAAGTATTTAAAAGTATGATTTTAAATTAAGCATCCCTATGTATACGCATTTCGACTCATGCATTCATTCATGTTATGCATCACGCCAGGGTAAGTATGTTTTATGCTTATGCTTATGATAAGATTGTGCTTGTGCTCATGTATGTTAAGAATTATGTCATGATAAGTAGGTTTCATGCTCATGTATGTTAAGAATTATGTCATGCTAAGTATGTTTCATGCTCATGTATGTTAAGAATTATGTCATGATAAGTATGTTTCATGCTCATGTATGTTAAGAATTATGTCATGATAAGTATGTTTCATGCCCATGTATGCTAAGAATCATGCTATGCTAAGTATGTTTTAGGTTTATGCTTATGTTAAGAATCATGCTATATTAGTTGTTCATATGCTTATGATTTACGCCAAGACTATGCTTATGTTTTATGTTCAGAATTATGTTATGTCAGATGCTTGATATGTTTATGTTTAAGTGACGTATAATTTTAGTAAGTAGGAAAGGGTCTTACTAAGCCTGTGTGCTTATAGTCTTATTTTCCTCGTACCGCAGATCAAGCAAGAGGTTACTAAGGGAAGCAGCAGGAGAGGCAAGAGCATGTGTGTGTGTGGCGGTGACATGGCAAAGGATTCTTTTATTTACACATATCGCATGTCTTGGGTTTTGGAAATGCCTCCTTAGATTCTATGCTATGTTTCAATGATTATGCCTAATGGATGACTTAAGACTCATGATGTTTATGGATAAGTTACTTGCTACTTATGATGATTATGAATAAACTATGAAATGGTTATATCATGATGCCATGCATGTTGTTAACATGCTAAGTCCAATGACACTAGGTTCATGGATGACAAGTTTATGCATGTATAGATGTTTCATGTATTAGTTGCATGGTTAAAAGCATGTGTAGAAGAAAAAAATTATTCCGCTGCATTAAGATGTTTTATATGTACATGTATGTTTAGCGTAACGCCACTTCTCGCCACACCATAAGGTGTGGGAAAAAAGGCGGGCATTACAGGTTGGTATCAGAGCTGTTGCCATCTCACTACACACACATCAAGCCTTTTCCTGCCGTTTCCAAGTAAGTACTTTTCTGCATATTTTATGATAGTAAGCACTTTTAGGATACTTTATGATTCTAGACTATGCAAGTATGAATGATACTTTATGATAGCAAGTACTTTTGGGATATGTAAATACGAACGATATTTTATTATTTTTCCCTTTAATGTAGAATTTAATATGGAGTGTAGGAATAACGATAACTCATATTATCCATACTTGTCCTTCATGAAGGAAAGCATGGCTAGAAGACAGAGTAACAGACTTAATGAGACTACTCCCTCGCCTGACCTGATGCAATTAGTGACCCAACTGCAGCGTCAAGTTACCGAGCAGCAGCAAACCATTAATACCCTGATGAACCAACAAGAAAATTCGACTACTCCACCGACAAACCAGACTGCTATACCCGTCGCGCCTACGGTTACGCAAACTCCTCCAACGGGCTCGACCACTGTAGCACGACAGGAGGCTTATCTGTTTCAGTGGTTGAGGCTGAAACCGGAAAACTTTCTCGGGTGTTGGTGAGCCGTGGGACGCCCAAGCGTGGTTCAAAACTGTAGAGAGTACAATGGAGCTGCTAGATTGGCCTGAACATGAGAAGATTAAGTGTGCATCATTCTGCCTTTCTGGGGATGCCAGGATGTGGTGGGAAAGGGTCAAGGCCAAGAGACAGGTGAACCAGATGACGTGGTCAGACTTCGAATCAGAGTTCTTCGAAGAATTCTTCAATATGCGTGTCACAAACAAACATTACGACGAGTTCATGGAATTCCGACAGGGCAACCTCTCGGTCAATGAAGCTGTGAAGAAATTTAACCGATTGACTCGTCTGTGCCCTGAGTTGGTTCGCACTGAGAAAGAAAGGGTCCGACTTATGTTAAAGATGTTGCGGCCCGAAATAGCTTTGAACGTGGCCGGCGATTTAACAGACCGCAGACTGCAGAGGAGCTGTTTAGTAGTGCCCTACTCACCGAGCATTACCTGAACAATATCAACCAACAAAGGAAGGCAGTAAATGAAAGTAAGAATCAAGTTCACTCCGGGATTCTCGATTCCTTATCTTTCATTATCCCTAATGTTCCTTACTTTTATTAACACTCAGGGGGTCAGAAACCTCAGAGTACCAATGCGAATTGGAAAGGAAACCAGGGTGGTAAACGGCAGCCATGGAACAACCCCCAAGGGGGCCCAGCAAATAAACAGTCCCGGTTCCCTCTGTGTGCTACATGCGGGAAAATGCACCCTGGGGAATGCCGTAAAGGTACGAACCGGTGCTTCATCTGCGGAGTGGAAGGGCACATGGCCTCTTACTGTCCTACCAAGAACCAGGTACCTCCCCAACAGCTTGTTCAGTACCAGGGTGCACCCGTGAAACTACATTATATACAAGCGGAGCCAGAGAGTACCCTGATGAGCCAAGAAAGATTGGAGGCCCCACCAACTATGGCAGATGCCAGGGTTTTCTCTATTACTAAGGAGGATGCTGCGAATGCGTCAACGGTTGTCACAGGTCAGATACTTATTTACAGTCAGTATGCTACCGCATTATTTGATACTGGGGCAACACACTCATTCATCTCCACATTCTACACTAAGAAGATAGATATGTCTCCACAAGTTTTAAACTGCAAGTTCTTAACAACCCTGCCTTCGGGAGAAATAATGACATCCACTCACGTGCTGCGTGCGGTGTCAGTCGGAATTGCGGGAAGAGAACTCTACTGCGATCTGATAGTACTCGACATGCAGGACTATGATGTTATAATGGGAATGGATTTTCTAAGAAAATACGGTGCTTCTGTCGAGTGCCGTAAACGAAGGGTGGTCTTTCAACCTGAGGCAGATTCCACGTTTGAATTTATCGGAGAGCCAAGGAAAAGGACCGGGAAATTCTTATCGACTCTCAAAGCACGGAAGATGTTAGACAAGGGATATATTGGTTTTCTAGCACATGTGGTTGACGTAGGTCAAACAAAGGATCAGAAGTTGGAAGATGTCAGAGTGGTATGCGAGTACCCAGAGGTATTCCTGGATGAGTTGCCGGGGTTAGCTCCTGATAGAGAAGTGGAATTCGAGATCGAATTAGTTCCTGGTACTAACCCGATCTCCAAGGCACCCTACCGTATGGCGCCGGTTGAATTAAAAGAACTTCAAGAACAGTTACAGGAGTTGCTCGATAAGGGACTTATTCGCCCTAGTCATTCCCCATGGGGAGCTCCGGTACTGTTTGTGAAGAAGAAAGACGGATCTATGCGAATGTGCATAGATTATCGAGCACTGAACAATGTAACGATCAAGAATAGGTATCCCCTTCCGAGGATAGATGACCTGTTTGACCAATTAAAAGGAGCTACCGTGTTCTCGAAAATCGATCTGAGGTCTGGTTATCATCAAGTCAAAGTAAAACAGGATGATATCCCGAAGACGGCCTTCCGAACAAGGTACGGGTATTTTGAGTTTGTTGTCATGCCCTTCGGCGTGACCAATGCTCCTGCGATGTTTATGGACCTTATGAATCGGGTATTCTCGTCTTTTCTCGACAAATTTGTAATCATCTTCATTGACGATATCCTTATTTATTCAAGAGACCCAGAAGAGCACGCTAAGCATCTAAGGATAGTACTACAGACTCTTCGGGAAAAACAACTATACGCCAAGTTCTCCAAATGTGAGTTCTGGCTTGACTAAGTGGGCTTTTTGGGCCATATTATTTCCAAAGATGGGGTTATGGTAGACCCAACAAAGATTGAAGCTGTGAATAACTAGAGCCGGCCGAGGAACGCCAGCGAAATCAGAAGTTTTCTTGGGCTGGCGGGCTATTATCGGAAATTTGTGGAGGACTTCGCAAGGATTGCAGCCCTCTAACAGCTCTCACCCGACAGGATAAGAAATATGAATGGACAGAAAACTGCGAAAGGAGTTTCTTGGAGCTAAAAAGGAGACTTACGAGTGCTCCAATTCTTACCCTTTCGGAGAGTAACCAGGGCTTCGACATGTATAGCGATGCCTCCCGACTGGGACTTGGAGCTGTGCTTATGCAGAATGGTAAAGTCATTGCCTACGCCTCTAGACAACTTAAAGAACATGAACAGAATTACCCCACCCACGATCTAGAATTAGCCGCTGTGGTCTTCACTCTTAAGATATGGAGGCACTATCTGTATGGAGCGCAGTGTAGGATTTATACAGACCACCAGAGTCTGCGGTATTTCTTCACACAGAAAGACCTGAATATGAGACAACGCCGGTGGCTGGAGTTGGTAAAGGACTACGACTCCGAGATCTTCTACCATCCAGGAAAGGCAAACAAAGTGGCCGATGCACTTAACCGGAAGTCAAGTGCCACCTTGATGTCCATATCTAGATTACCCCGACCACTCGAAAGGGAAATTATGAAATCTGGGGTCGAGGTCATCTCCGGATGGCTTTCTACCATAACATTATCACCGACGCTATTCGAGGACATATTGGACAAACAAGATGGTGATCCGATCTTTCAGAGAATCAAACAGGAGATCCTAGAAGGAAAGGGTGAAGGTTTTCATGTCGCCAACGGGGGAGTACTCTATCTTAGGGATCGTCTATGTATTCCTAATGATCCGGGGCTGCGGAGAGCGATATTAGTAGAAGCTCACGAAACCCCTTATTCGATGCATCTGGGATCCACCAAGATGTATCAAGATCTGAAAGAGAAATTCTGGTGGTCCGGTATGAAGAGAGATGTGGCTCAGCATGTTGGCACTTGCCTGACCTGCCAACGAGTGAAGGCAGAGCACCAGCGGCCCGGAGGAGTTCAGCAGCCACTTCCGATTCCGGAATGGAAATGGGAAGATATCTCTATGGATTTTATTTCAGGACTTCCCAAGACTACAAATGGATACGATGCGGTATGGGTGATTGTGGACAGGCTGACGAAGTCTGCTCACTTCCTAGCAATCAAGATGACTTATTCGATTGAGCAACTTGCTCAATTATATGTTAAGGAGATAATCAGACTTCATGGAGTTCCCAAGACCATCATCTCAGATAGAGATGGTCGCTTTACTTCACATTTTTGGGAGTGTGTCCAGAAGTCCCTCGGCACTAAATCACGATTCAGTACAGCTTTTCATCCTCAGACTGACGGGCAAACTGAACGAGTGAATCAAGTGCTGGAAGACATGTTACGGGCTTGTGCTCTGGATTTCAAAGGGAGTTAGTGCCGATATCTATGTTTAGCGGAATTCGCCTACAATAATAGCTACCAAGATACTATCGGCATGGCACCTTATGAAGCTTTGTACGGGAGGAGATGTAGGTCTCCGATCTGTTGGTATGAAGGCGGTGAAAAGAAGGCGATGGGGCTCACGACGGATCTCATCGACGACACCACCCAAGCTATACAGAACATTCGACGACGGATAGAAGCTGCATAGAGTCGGCAGAAGAGTTATGCAGATGTCCGGTGCAGACCACTGGAATTCAATATTGGGGATCTGGTATTCCTCAAAGTGGCTCCGATGAAAGGGGTGATGAGATTTGGGAAGAGAGGAAAACTAAGTCCGCGATATGTGGGACCGTACCTGATCCTGAAAAGAGTTGGCAAGGTGACATATGAGCTAGAGCTGCCTCAGGAGATGTCAGCTATCCATAATGTGTTCCATGTGTCAATGCTTAAGAAGTGTCTTCCCAATAGGGACCAAGTGATCGAGCCACAGACAGTACAAGTTCAGGAGGACCAAAGTTATGAAAGCCGACCTATCCAGATTTTGGATCGGGAAGTCAAGAAGCTAAGGAACAAAGAGGTACCCTTAGTCAAGGTCCTATGGCAAAGTCAACGGTTCGAGGAAGCTACCTGGGAACGCGAGGACGAGATGAAACACAAGTATCCGGAGCTATTCTAATTCGAGGACGAACTTTCACGAGGTATGGGGGATTGTAACGACCCGAAAAATCTCCTCAATATTTTCTTTAAAATATTGATCATGTCTAAATAGTTTTGAAGGAGTTTAGAGATACTAGTACGAACCTTAGCATAGTTATCCATAATTTTCTCATTTAAATTGAGAAGCTAAGTACTAATGGGTTTTTCTAAGACCATGGTTATTAGTGGATTTTAGGTGAAATTTAATATAAATATAAATGGATTTTAATTAAGGATATTAGTATGATCATGGGTGAATTTTTGGGGAATTTTCAGAAATAAGGAAAAATAAAAATAAAAATAAAATAAAAACAAAGTGCATACACCAAAGATTGAACCTTGGACCTATGGTACCACCATGCATGTACTAACCAATTCACCTAGCAAGGGATTGCTAGTAGAGAATGAAGTGGATTTTGGTTAAGGTTTAGGGAAAATGAAGGGTCATCAAGGGAAGAGATACCATGACTCTTCACTTGCCCTCCTTAATGTGGTATAAAGGCAATGAGAAAAGTGGCATAGGAGTTACATTCTCCCTTCTCTTCTTCCACCAAAGTCATTTCCTTCCTCTTCCTCCTTGCTCTAGCCGAAACCCACAAGGGTTCACCCCTTAGGAAAAAATTCCACCAAGGACTCCATCTTGAAGACTCAAGGCTCTATACTAGGCTACAAGGGCTAAGGAGAAGTTTGGAGGCAAGAAGGTTCTTTCTATTTCTCTATTCAAGGATTAAATTCAAGATAAGGGAAGGTAAGACCCCCTCACCTGTGGTATGATAGCTTCCAAGTTATTTGTCATGATCTAAGTTCTTATTGGCATGCTATGTTGAAGAAATCCATGGATAGGGCTTGTGAGGGTTTCGGCCAAGCATTTTCTTGAGGTTAAAATCGTATGGAAAACCCCTATTATGTTTCCTAATGTTTATTCATGATAAGTTAAGCATAAAAGTATGATTTGGAAGTTTTTGTAGCACCCTAAAACCCCCTAGGGTTTCGGCCACATCAAGGTCAAAAGGCTAGGGTAAACTCCAACCTTTCCAAGCATGATTAGTATGTTTCCTATGATATCTTATGGGTAATAATGGTGATTTATATGAATTTTCCTATGGGCTTGTTACCCTTCTAGGGTTTCGGCCAACACATGGTTTAGGCCTAGGACTTAGGGTTAAGTCCAATCAAGGGTTCAAATGGTTTTCCATGGCATGATATGTAAGGTATGGGATGTTAATCATGACCTAGGTGAATTTTCTATGGATTCATGGCCCCTTAGGGTTTCGGCCAAGACCCAAATTTAGGGTTTGAATTGGGCTAAGGTCTCAAGGATACATGTTTATAAGTTACCATAATGTAAGTACATAGTTAAGCACGATGTACGGATCTTTATATTACAAAAATCTTAGCTTATGTGTTATGTGACATGACCTTGTATGTTAGGTTCTATGTTATGCTTTACTCATGAATGTTTAGATCATATACCATGAACATATGTAAGTAATGTAGGGATATATTATGATAAATAGAATAATGCATGTAGAAGGTTAAATGCTTATAATAGATGTATGTGTATGAAGGTCTATTCATATTTTATGATGAATGCCATGAATCTAGGTAGTATGCACCATGTGTATATGTAGCTTACCCCTGCATGTTTTACGATGGATACTAGGATTATGTATGCTAGATGAAATGTATCATGTATGATTGCATGTTTATTTATGTATCATGATCATGCAAGCTTTATGAACCAAGATACTATTTATGGCTGGAAGTATGATTATGTATGGATGTCATGTTCTTATGAATAAAAGAATATGGATAAAGATGATGGTTATGCCTTAAGTACGAATGATAAGTATGAATGATAAGTATGAATGATGAAGGCATAATGAAGTTATGAAATAAGTATGAATGATGAAATGCCAAGCATGTTTATGTCATGCTTCATGTAATAAGATTATGTTTATGTCCTAAGATATGTCAAGTATGAATGATGAAGCATGCATAGTTATTTTATTTTATGAATGGGCTTCTACCGGACCGAAGTAAGGGTCCAAGGGATGGACACCTTAAGAACGCCTCGGTTTTGGACTACCGTAGCTGTCCACGGTTTTGGGACTACCGCAGCTGTCCAACAGGGATGGACACCTTAAGAACGCCCCGGTTTTTGGAACTACCATAGCTGTTCCTACCCTAGTAGGTCGGGGCTCGCTACCTCGTATTTACTTAGGGATGCGCGCTTGTGATGTATGTATGTGGTACAAGCCTGGGACCCCAATGATGTTATGTTTATGTTTAAGTATTTAAAAGTATGATTTTAAATTAAGCATCCCTATGTATACGCATTTCGACTCATGCATTCATTCATGTTATGCATCACGCCAGGGTAAGTATGTTTTATGCTTATGCTTATGATAAGATTGTGCTTGTGCTCATGTATGTTAAGAATTATGTCATGATAAGTAGGTTTCATGCTCATGTATGTTAAGAATTATGTCATGCTAAGTATGTTTCATGCTCATGTATGTTAAGAATTATGTCATGATAAGTATGTTTCATGCTCATGTATGTTAAGAATTATGTCATGATAAGTATGTTTCATGCCCATGTATGCTAAGAATCATGCTATGCTAAGTATGTTTTAGGTTTATGCTTATGTTAAGAATCATGCTATATTAGTTGTTCATATGCTTATGATTTACGCCAAGACTATGCTTATGTTTTATGTTCAGAATTATGTTATGTCAGATGCTTGATATGTTTATGTTTAAGTGACGTATAATTTTAGTAAGTAGGAAAGAGTCTTACTAAGCCTGTGTGCTTATAGTCTTATTTTCCTCGTACCGCAGATCAAGCAAGAGGTTACTAAGGGAAGCAGCAGGAGAGGCAAGAGCATGTGTGTGTGTGGCGGTGACATGGCAAAGGATTCTTTTATTTACACATATCGCATGTCTTGGGTTTTGGAAATGCCTCCTTAGATTCTATGCTATGTTTCAATGATTATGCCTAATGGATGACTTAAGACTCATGATGTTTATGGATAAGTTACTTGCTACTTATGATGATTATGAATAAACTATGAAATGGTTATATCATGATGCCATGCATGTTGTTAACATGCTAAGTCCAATGACACTAGGTTCATGGATGACAAGTTTATGCATGTATAGATGTTTCATGTATTAGTTGCATGGTTAAAAGCATGTGTAGAAGAAAAAAATTATTCCGCTGCATTAAGATGTTTTATATGTACATGTATGTTTAGCGTAATGCCGCTTCTCGCCACACCATAAGGTGTGGGGAAAAAGGCGGGCGTTACAAATCATATTGTTAGTGTAAATTTTAAAATCTTTATTATTGTCTTCTATTTCTTTTTGATGTGTGACAAAGGGGGACAGAGTTCTTATGTAAGTTAGATTTTATTCGATTTTCCCCAAAGTATTGACCTAAAACCCTTAGACTAAAATCTAACTTATGATTATTGTTAAACATAAAAAAGGGAGAGATTATTGATGCGAAGAGCATCAGACATGAACAGTCAACCTCTAGTGTTTCGATGTTTGACAATATATTAAGGTCTAGTCAAAGTGATCAAGAGTTATGCTAAATAAGACCTGATGTTTGGTAAGGTAAACCCAAGCTTGATTTGGTTAACCAAAGGGTTAGCCAAATAGGACCTGATGTTTGGCAGGGTGATCAAGCCTAGATCTGATATGTTTAACAATATACCAAGGTTTGATCAGTTAGAACAAAGGTTAGTCAAACAAGATCTAATGTTTGGCAGAGAACTTAGGGTTGGTCAGTTTGACCAAGAGATAAGACAAATAGGACTTGATGTTTGGCAAAGTAATAAAACATATTTGGACTAAGACAAATATGACTTGATGTTGGATAGAAAGAAGTCTAGTGAGGATTAAGATGACTAGCAAAGAATGATGGATCGTCTAGGCGTGCTAGAGGGGGGGGGGTGAATAGCACTCTTTCGTCATTTTGATCTCTACAAAGTCGTTAGCGCAGCAGAAACAATAATATGCAAAGTAAATAAGAAATAAACAATGCTAACAACCTGATTTACTTGGTATCCACCCCGATCGGGTGACTAATCCAAGAATCCTTCGGTGGATCAACCCCCGGATAACCTCCGGCTAGATCTGTCGCTCCTTGTGGGTGGAGAAACCTCGCCACAATACTTCGGACGCTCTCTGATCACAATAGACTACTAACTCACTTTACTCAAGCGAGTTTCGTCAAGTCAGATAGTAGGAAACGAGCCCCTTTAAATAGGGCTCGAATCTGAAACAGCCGCTACCAGTCGACTGCCCCTGGGGCAGTAGATTGGTCCCACTCAGATTCGACCGTTACAGCATAACGTTCGAATCTGCTAGCCTGTTTCAGCCTATACCAGTCGACTGCCCCTGGGCCAGTCGACTGGGACACACTTAAGCCTAGGGTTTTACTCCCGAGTACAAGTCTCTCCGCACTCAAACCCTCCCAGCTTAACCCCTGAGTATAAACACACATACTCAGACCCTCACAACTCAGTTGACTCTTCTCCAGCAGCCTTGACTGTTGCCTTCACGCCCTCTTCATCTTTGGCCCTCGTCCCTCGGATGCGCACGCAAGTCTCCAGCTTGCCTCCATGCCATCCTACACGTATGCCTCGAAGTCCGCATCCCTCAGCTCATCATCCCTGCTATCCAATGGTCCTTCGGATGCGCACGTAAGTCTCCAGCTTACCTCCATGCCATCCTTCACCTAAAGACATCAACCAAGTCCATATATACCTGTACACCTGCACACTCATGTACACATATGAGAACAACACAAATCCTAACTTAACCATATTGCCCACACATCAAAATATCATGATCCTCCAGATCATCTCAGGGTCGATTGCCCCAACAATCTCCCCCTTTTTGATGTGTGGCAATATGTTAAGTTAGGTAAACATATAGCAATAACAATAGCAAAAGCAATTGAAACTCAAGCATATCACACAAGAGGCAACCTCCCCCTTAACCTATGCTTTCTCCCAAATTTCAATTCTTATTGCTAATCTTACGTTAAGTTCTCCCAACCTAACTCTAAAGTCTTATAACCAAACCTTAGGTAAGTTTCAACCCAAACCTAACTTAACACTCAAATTCTCCCCCTTTAACACCATAAAAAGATTGCCCTAAGAAACCCTACCCTTGGTGCCAAATAGAACTGAACCATGTTTTTGAAAAACCCCGCAGAAACCAGAAAAACACACACTGCCCACACTCCCAGTTGACTGCGACCCTGGCAGTCGATTGATACGCAGTATTTCAGAATTTCAGTCGAAATTCAGAAATGAAAAAAAAATTTCCCGAAAATTCGAAAAAATGTGAAACTTTGCAAGCACGATTGGTAAGGTATTCCCTACCCTAGAAAAATTTGGCTCATGAAAAACATCAACCGTGCTTGAGTTTTGGTACAAATCCAAAACTTCTTAATTAATGGCAATTTTGTATCAACATAGAGTTCTAATCATAGTATCCTAAATTTGTCACTTTCTATCACTTCCATTTGATATTTAAAATGATTCCCAAACTCCCCTTATTCATATAAATGTATCCATTTTGACAAGATCTCCTCTTTTTTTTCTCTTGAGTCTAAATGATCATCCCTTTTATATATAACACCATTATTTGATTTCCAATCATCCCATAGATGAGATAACAATATAAAATTTCCAACACATATATAAGAAGCATAATTTAAACCAAAATGTGTTAGCAACATGTTAGTACTTAATCACCTATCACAAACATTATCAAAACAAGACACGATCTTAATAAGATAATCATAGAGGAAAATGTATAATACATGGAGTCATAGGATCTGTCAAGAGATAACCATCACAAGAGTACCTAGGGCCAAAAGGCCGGAAGTCATCCAAATAAATAAAATCATCAAAATATAAAGTGTTTGAGAGGTATAATAAAACATCAGAACATAACACTCTCAACACTAGAATCACTCTCAAAAGCTGCATCCACTGGTCAGAAGAACATGTGATCATCACCGCCTGGGGGAGGAGGAGGAGGAGGAGGAGGACCCTGAAAAGCGAGATGTCACTGCTGCATCCTCTCGTACATCTCATCTTGGCGGCTGGTAATCCTATCAACTTTTGTCTCAAGCCTCTACTCCGTCTGCCGAAGTTCGTAAATATCCTCACGAATAACGTGAGCCTCCTCCTGAAGCCCGTGGACATCGGATCGAAGCTGGGTAACTCTGCACGTGTGACCAGCTCGGCGGGCTCCTCATCTGCGTCAGCGGCCTCCGGGCGCTCCCTCCAAACAAAGGTCCCCTACCTACTCTCAATACCTGCCAAGGACAATTGGCGTGTGCCAATCTGATCATAGTCCTTGGACAGGTGCCTGACCTGACCACCGGTGACACGAATACCGAATCGTAACTGGAAAAACTCAGTCAACATATGGTAGAAAGGCATATAGATTTTCCCATTAACACTCGGGAAAAGTGACAAATCGAGGCAAATACATGCAAAGACACATCTATGTCCAACCGTCGCTCAAGAGCATACATCATTACTAAGTGAGGCAATTGAATCCTTACTCTCCCCTTAGTAACAATGGGTAGGATACATTCTACAACAATCTTATATAGAACATGGCTAAATGGACTCATGGGCTTTGCATCAAAGGTACGCTCAGATTCATGCTTGTGTCTTCTAAAGTAGTGCAGATGAATCTGATCGATGGTGACGTTTGGAAACTCAAGTGGCTCAATCACATTGGGAAAGTAGGTATTGACATTGTTTGACGCCCGACACTCTTAAGAAACTGGCTAAAATCATGGCTGTGAAGGGAATGGTAACGCCGGCCACTCTTGATTCATAAATATCATTTTCTGAATCAATACAAGTCAAATTTGCATAAAACTCCTTGCATAGATCATGGTTAATATCATGTTGACAGTATACCAATTGTTCTATGCCAAAGTGAGTCACCATCTCAATAATTTGTGGTGCTTTCTCTTCAAAATAGGCTTTGTTTAGGTATCTACAATGCAATGGAACAAACTCATTCTCTTCAAATCTCTTTTTACACTCTAAGCTCCTAAATATTGCCTCTTCTGGAGCTTGTGGACCTGGACGGGATGAACCTTCACCCCTAGACCTCTTAGACACACCCCTAATATACCAAACACATGCATGCATACCAAGATAACCCCTTAAAAGAGAAAATACCAAAGAAAACATACACAAAATATCATATTAGTATCAATATAAAGTCTAAATGGTGAAATAAACCTTAAATCATTATACCTCTTTGATAATCTTTTCATGTTGTTGGTTTTGAGAAAATGACTTGAGAAGAGGGGTTTTCCACCAACCCTAGAGGTAGATCGGAGTTAGAGGAGGACTTAGAGACTGATTTTAGGGCTCGAAAGGGCCTAAGATCGAAGGACGAGCTTGAGAGAGGTGATGATCGCCGGGAAATCGCCAAAACCCTAGAGTTTGGCTTCCCCCCGGCGCGCCCTTTCCTTTTATAAAACTCGCATACCAATCGACTGCCCCTGGAGCAGTCGACTGGGCCAGAGTGTAATTACATTCTATGGGTTTTACCAGTCGATTGGCCTCCAGCCAGTCGACTGGTGCCAGATTTTTAATCCAAACTTCAGAAATGCCTAACTAATTCTACAAATTCCCAAAAAGTATGAAATTTCATGGATGGATTTATGGATCCTAAGTCTATTTGGGAAAAATATAATTTCAATCAAAACTATCCTGAATTCTAAGATTGGTACAAACTCCAAGTTTCTTTAAAATGTATCATAAAACCTTTCCAAGAGTTCTAACTTTGACCTCACCTTGATGCTCCTTCCCATACTTATTCATAATCCATTCTTAGCATCAATTTATATGGTAGTTTAGGCATTAAAACCAATTTCTCCATTAAAATCCCAATTTCTTCCTTTTATTCCATAATTCTCCCTTTAGTGTGTCAATTCTTTAAGATTAAGACCAACTTTAGCCTTTTAACCCTCTTAGCACACCCTATAGTCTTCTTCAACCTCCTAGGAGGAAACCACCTGAGATCCATTGACCATGGAACCCATTTTGGCTTTTAGAGCTCTCCCTTGAGCTCCTAGCCCCAGTTACCCCCCTAGTTAACTCATCTACAAAGGCAAGACCACACCGGTACTCCTCCGGTGCCTCTTGACTTTCCACTATTCACTACAAGAAAAAAGTTAAACAACAACGCTTTTTCCGCGTTGTTGTTAATGCTTAAAAAGCGTTGTAGATGAAGCCGTTGTAGAAAGTATATCTACGACAACGCTTTTTCCGCGTTGTGGTTTGGAGCAAAGACAACGTTTTTTTCGCGTTGTCTATTGGTTTTTAAAAAGCGTTGTTATTGACGCTGTTGTTAAAAGTCGGGTATCAAAGACAACGCGGAAAAAGCGTTGTGGTTTGGCACAAAGACAACGCAAAAATCGTGTTGTGTATTGTTACTTAAAAAACGTTGTCTTTTTAATAGGCAGTGTTTTTCACAATTTATAATATTCACAATTTATAAACATTTTTATTTACAATTGATAATATTCACAATTTACAATATTCACAATTTACAAGTATTTTTATTCACAATTGATAATATTCACAATTTACACTGATAATAGTTTACAAAATTCACTTATAATATAGTGCATTATTTACAAAAGTGTTTGTATTCCATATTAAATACAAAAAATATCTCAATTCACAAGTTCTATAAAACTTCATCATTCACAAGTTGTTCTTTGGGGCTGCTTGTTAACTCGATCTGCTTTAACACTGCATAAAAATAATAAATTGGGATAAGAGATTATATACATATGCAAAAGAATGCATTCTTCATGTTTATCGCTAAAACGCATTTATGCAAAAGAATGCATTCTTCATGTATATACATATGCAAAAGAATGCATTCTTCATGCAAAATAATAAATTGGGAATAATTTTCCAAATTTACATATGAAAAAGAATGTTCAGTGGAATAAATACAGAACTGAGCATGCTAATTTGGAATCTAAAACGCATTTATGCACTACAAATGAAAGGTTCGAGGGTGAAGACTACACTACAGTGTATATGAATTCTTCATGTTTATCGCTCTTCTGAGTTGAATTTGTTCCACGCGTCCTGCATCATTAGAAAATGGTGATTAGTTTATACAATATAAATAAGGCAGATGTAAGGAGCAAAACTGACTTATGGATCCAACGTTTATGATATATTTTCTAACCTATTAACTAGTACTAATTTAGGAACAACAACTTGTACAAGTTTGATTTTCTAATGCTAAGAACTAGTATTAATCTCCCACTGTTGCTGACAAGACAATATAGAAAACACTTTAGAAACTATTTACTGTCACATGGTTATGCATTTTCGATTTTATTCCTGTGTCATACACAGGCAAACTAAGACAACTGGAGGACTTGCCTTGAGAAGATCAAAAACCTTCTCACAAATGTACTTTTGGCGAATGCTATCACCTCTTTGTTGTAATTTATCCGGATGAACATAGAGTGTAGCTTTCCAGTAAGCTTTCTTCACAGCCGTAGCAGCAATGACACCTGTCAACGAAATTGGCTGTCAACCACTCTCAGGCCCAAGGATCTGAGAACAAAACGCCGAATGAAATGACTTAAACATCAGCAGCTCCATATTTACATGCAGAATCTATTTCTGACTATTAATGGAACTTCAAGAATTCTCAGTGGCTGAAGCTGCTTATCAGATTGGAATGCATTTTAAAGGACTAATGGAGCTCCACTAATAAAACATTATGAACTAGAGTGACGTTGATTAAGCACAATGTAAAGATACAGTGATAGAGATTGTAAATCGAGATTAGAACAACAAATTTAAAAAGTAGATGGTCTCACTTAAATCAAGATTAGAACAAACAAATTTAAAAATCCCGTGCAATTCCTATATGACACGATAAAGTTGCTTTCTTTGATTTAATTCTCTTCAACCAACAACTCATCATATAGATGGTGAGTTACTGAGTTTCATGTGATTCTAAATAATAGATTTTTGACAGTTCAAAGCAAATGGAAAGTGGTGACTTCAACTACTTATGTTCTAACTGTCAAACATACCATGGGAAAATAGAAGACCAAAAGAACCTGCCCACTGTCCCGAATAAAAATTCACAACTACTAGAATCTGGAAACAACAATTTTCGAATTTTGGATCTTTTAGTACATTTCAAGATAGTAATTCCAATATGCATGAATATAAAGCATACCTAGATGAACTATTAGACATTATGATAAACAGAATCAATGTAACACTGACCTTTTGTTAACTGAAAAATATGCAGAGCACAACGCTCAACGGCAAGTCTTACTGGGCACTCCCATTCTTTAACTGAAAAGATCTATGTCTAATGAACTAGGTTGCAGATTCAGTCATATCCATAAGTACTTGTAGCAGATCCTAGAACTCATTATCTTCCATGTACTGAGAATAAATAAGATTGTACATCAGTGCCTCAATGCAAAATAAAACAAAAGTATACAAAAAATCTCATAAAGCATCTTAAAGAAACTAAAACGAAGCAGAAGCATTTGTAGCAAGTTGTTGTAAGTATTTCTCTAATAGTAGATTCATCTATCATTTCACAGCTAGACCAAATATGGTAATCAACTTCAGACCACTGTCTTGCAATAGACACAAATCCCAAAAATCAATCACATAAAAGATGTTGTACCTGAGACATGATTCCCATAACTTTTGTTGCAGAAACTCGCACCTCATCATCATCAAGTTGCAACATGACTCTCAGTAAAGTAGCAAGTTACTTAAATAAGATTATAGATTATGTTATGTAAACATGGTACTGTTAGAATGTAGATTGAAACTATTCATACTAAATAGTAGCAATTTCTTAAGGGAACTTAACATCAGTCATATATCATGCAGAATGAAGCAAGTACCAACAAAATTTTGGTCCTTAAGTCATATAACTCTCATAAAGCATAGAAAAATAGTATGTCATGAGGTTTGATATTGAATGACAAACCAAAAACGAAGCAAAATGCTCAGATGTCATCACTGCATTGAAACCAACTATAGGCACCAAGGAAGCTAACAGTGTTCTAAAAACCACCTACAAAGACACAGTAATGTTATGTGACAAAAGTGTCACCTCTTTATTAAAAATAAAACATTTGATGTATTAGAACTAAATGACAGCTTAAAGCAAAGTAGCAAACATTTGATGTATTAGAACTAAATGACACAATCAAACAAGGAAAGAAAATGAATTTCAGAAGGTTCCCTACCAGAAATTCCATGTTCTGATGTCCTGTTCACCAAAGAAGAGAAGATTTTGTCAAGAATGAAACAGTTTGAGAGGCCGGAGCTACAATTATGTGCAAGTTAAATTATTAAGATGCATTCACAAAACCATCGTGGGTCCTAAGGAAGAATCATTGGCATTGGATCAATAGTTTTGACTTGTTAAAAAGAAATTTGATAAAAATTACAGATTAAAAAAAACACACTGAATATTTGGTCTCAACATTAGTTCCAAGAACTCAACAAGAAAAACATGGATTTTAAATATTATAAAGGGTTTGATTCTGAATAGCTGACTTTCACAGAGAAAACGAGAAAACAATTATCAACCATGAACCATTTGCAAAGTTCAAAGAGTTAAAAAAAAATGAAAAAAAACGCCAAATCTTCAAGGACTTACTTTTCTTCTGTTTTGAACGAACCAGAAGGTGGTTGCAATGGTAATCAGGTTGTATATAAAATTTAAATCAGAATAAAACAGTGTATACCTCCACATGTAGCTCAGCTTCACATACTGACAACAGAGAATATTATTAGGAAAAATAATAAAAAATTAGAATAAAACATTATGACTGGGGTGAGCATACTTGGGTGTTATCAAGAAAGACTGCTTCACATACCTCCATATGTTACAACTACAAAAGAATATAAAGCATACCTAGATGGACTTGTGAGGTAGAGACATGATCGTTTGCATCTCCCTTTTATGCTCAGCGATTATTTCTAGGGTAACATCAAATTTCTTCCTTGTTCTAGGAACATTGAAATAGATTGTTGGGTTGATATGACCTCCTATACCCCGCACGTGGCCAGCAATTTCTTGAGTATCAAGTGCCTTGGTCAGAATATCCTCTTTTGGTCCTTCAATTTGCAGCTTACCCTCCCTCTTTTGTTGTATATATTCATCCTGTTATGCAACATTAAAAGAAATTATTATTATACAAGGTATCATTTTATTAAATTTACAGGTTTTATGTATTATTAATTTGCTTACAAGCTTGTGGACTGTGTTCATCAAATCTTCTCGTTGAAACTTTAAATGCCTATGCCATCTCAAGAAATTATTTTCAGTATATATGTGGTCAAATTTACTAGACCATGAACACCTTTAATTTACTGAACCAGTTTTATTTTTAAAAATAACTAAATAAACTTTTAATTTTCTTTGGTTGCATCATTCGGACTACAACTTCTAGACACATAAACCAGGTCCTTCTTCAAAGACAGGGTTTCTTCATTAGGTAACCAGGTTAATTGAGAAGATTAACTTTGTTAGTATTAAACAAGGAAACTGTAAATTGACATTTCCGTCAAAGATTCCTTCTTTATTGCCATTTGTCCCAGCCTTATTCTAAGCCGATTCCTTTTAGTATAAGAAAACAGTAAAATTGTATCTGTGAATAGATTTGCAAACTATAATTAACATAAAGACCTTAAGAAGTTTCCCTATAAATCCATTATATTACTGAAGAAATAAATAGTTACTTACATTGAGATAGAATTCCGTGCTTTTCTTGATACTAATGCATTAACGATGACAAATGATCCAACTCCCAGATCCATCTATTGAAAATCAAAAGCAGTCATAATTCGTAGGGGTCAATTACATCAAACGTTTTCACATCAGAACATATCATTTAATGAGATTAAATATTATGAATGGAGTCTAACTTCTATCATTCACTACCCTAATTGTTTACCAGGGTTAAAAAGGGAAATATCAACGAAGAAACCACCAGAACAACCCTAAGAAGAAACAAAAATTCACAAACTTAATATGAAAAAAAAATTTCTTATGCCGAAAACAATTGTATCTTTATTTATCATGAACATAGCTTTCTCAAGTTTCTTGAAAAGCATTACAATTCATAACCATTTAACCATACTTATAATTAATGAATCACATGCTAAGCTTACCATACTAGTACCATATGTTTCAGTCTTTGCATAGCGCCGGGGGAATATTTTAAAGTCCACAGCTAATATACTCAAGCATGTCATGATGACCTATGTCAAAAAGAACAGTTCAGATTGTTGATCCACAGAGAAATGAGTTAATTTAACTAAGTTATAGTGATCACTATACCACCAATACTCGATATGATGTAATAGTTGCCCTCAAAGAAGATAACTGTTCTCCTTTAAGATGAATATATGAAGAACTGACACCATAGCACATTTGGTCAATAATCATTGGTAAGGTCATGTAATAAATGGAATGAATATAATATCACTATATTAAATAATCAAAGTTATGGAAGGAATAGAAATTGTAACATTTTGAATGAGTTACCCTTTAGCTGATATGCAGAGAAGTAGGACAACTATTAGCAGGAATGTGAACATATGAACCCATTCAGCAAGAATCTGGAATGAATAAATCAAATGCATAGTTAATTTTATTGTCTGATTGGAACAAAGCACAACAACTATAGGTAAAANTCTCGTGTCCGAATCGCGGATATCTCACTGACACAGTACATTCCTGACAAGCTCTGGTAACCCGTACCACGGCGCCCCCTACGTGTGTCAAGATGAGGCGGTGCCGATCGGCGAGCTGACAGTGGTCCCTGATTTTGTCCTCGCATGAAACAAAAAGAGGGCAAAAGGGGGACAGGGGTTGTCGGCTCCCCCGGCTATATAAGGTCTTCCTTCCTTCACCTCCATGTATGCGTAATATTTTTAGTTACAGTCGTTTCTTTCTTAGCTCCATCTTCTCCATCGGATTCTGACTTGATCGTCGAAGGGTCTTACCGGGAAACTCTCCTGGTGGATTACTGATGGTCGTCTTTTTTGTAAGACTGGTGCTCCTTGATTAGAATAGTTCTCAGTATCACCCATTCTTTTTCATCGACAAACTAACTTCGACATCAAATTGAGAGTTCACCTCGCTCTTCAATAAGATCATAAACAAATAAATACTCCAAGTTCAAACGTTTGATGGGCCTCAAAAGAATGCTCCAGATGCCAAAAAAAAAATTGATTTATTAATTTAGTTTAGTTTTGTAAATTAGTGTCGTTGACTTAAATTTAAAGCTTAATAGAGTATATAATCTAATTTAAAATATAAGGCATTCAGTGAGGCTATTTTAATATTTAAGCATATTTAACATTTTTTATCTAATTAAAAGTCTGAATTTAGTATCATGTTACATGAAAAAAAAAAATCTAATCCAACCTAATTAAAAATCAGAATTTACTATCATGTCGCATGGAAAAGAAAGAATCTAATCCCACCAAAAATATTGAGTGGGATTCTTCTAGGATTTAAAAATATAAAAATTTCCAAAATTAAAAGGGATAAGAATTCTCTCCTTCTCATTACGAAACAATAGAATGATAATGATGAAACATTCACCCCAGCATCTTCGTCAATCCGTTTCAAGATCAATACGAAAAAAATAAATTATTATGTTTAAGAAGATAAGAGATTAGATGGGAGAGACTTTTTATATATGGTACAGAAATGACTCGAACCCAAAATATATAATGATAATATATTAATTTTTTATCATCTTAATTATGTCCAATGAATACTCATTACGATCAAATAATCTTAATTTTGTCCGTGGATACTGATTGTGATCCATTAGAGGATACATGAATCTGCTCGTCCGTCAATGATTAGTAGTAGTGCGCCACCATGTGTAGGTCTCTCACGAGAGAGACAATCTTTTGGTAAACTTTAAAAGAACCAAAAGAGAAGACGCAAAAGCAGATGAAAATATAAATAAGTCAATAAATTTGTGCCGAGTATCAATACCAATGCATGCTCTTGCTGAGTGATTTACCAGCTGGCAACACTTTTGATGAGATTATAAATGGGATGCTATGAAGCTTTTAGCTTCTTAGACTAATGATTCATGACAGCCATCTCGCATTTTTTCCTTAGATTTTATGCTGCTGCTATATTTTGAAGATCTAGTGAAGAATTTGCATAATTACATAAGTTAAATACAGTTTAGGATGATAAAACAAATTAAGAGCCAAACCAAAAATCTTGCTAACAGAGTTAAATTTCTTGCGGAATTCCTTGGATTCAGTGTGAATCTTTCTATTGACGGAGATGATCCATGGCTTTGATCAAGACCGGCCTGAACCTGTTGACGTCGAGCTTCACGTTCTGCTGCTTTAGGTAGATCTTCCCCATCTTGAACCACCCTTGACGGTGGATCGACTGCGGGTCCGTGAACACCGGGTGATCTCTCGGATACGACTCCAACAGCGTGCTCTCGTCGACGCTGATGCCGTACTGCAAGTAAAGCAGCCCCGAATCCCTAGCCGGCGGCCCAAACGTGTGCTCCGCCACCCCCTCGAAGTCGCAGCACGGCGCGATCTGTATCGCCACCGCGTTCGCCGGCAGGAACACCAAGTTGGTGAGCCCGGCACCGTGCACGCCCATGATCACGTCGCACGAGTTCACCAGCTCCGCGAACGCCGCCACGTGCCCGAAGACCGCGTCGGCGACCACCACCTGGAAGCCCACCGCCTCCGCCGCCCGCACGATCTCCGGCACGTTGGTAAACTGGCGGGTGCCGTTCCGCGCCACCAGCAGGAGCCGCGGCCGCAGCTCCGGGTGCGCCCGGAGGCTGACGGCGCGCTCCCGCGGGAGCGCGTACGCCTCGCGCAGGAATTTGGTGAAATCGAGCATGGAGATGCCGTTGGGTGCGCGGGCGGGGTCGATGGTGAGGTCATTGTGGAAGCGGAGGCCGACCAGGGCGTGCGGGCGGCAGTGCACGTCGTCGCTCTTGTCGAGGTCGACGAATTCGTACCGAGTGAGCCGATCGATGATGGGCCGATACTTCTTGAGCCACCACGACTGGATGTTGGTGATCAGGAACTGGACCTCGCCGTGGAACTCGTACGCGGTCAGGAACAGGGGAAGGAGCACGTCAGTGAAATCGTGGTAGTAGTTGCCGGTGAAGCCGCCGAGGGCGAAGATGATGGCGGGGACGGCGCTGTTGACGGTACACGCGGGCGCCGCCGTAGCGGTTCGAACCGCGACCTTCTCTATGTTGCCCATGTGTTTGCGGACGTAGGGGACGACCATGTACTCCTCGGCTTTTCGGTCAGCCGACACAAGCACCACGGCGGCGGAGGCCGCCTTCTTCTTGCCGTGGATTCTGACATCGCCCTTCAGGTCGCAAAATTCCGTTCTGAAGTTGGAGAAGTCGCAGATTGAGTCCGTGAATTGCGGCTTCGGCATCTCAGTCACTAGGGTTGTTTCTGTCTTCGGAAGGAGGCTCTTGTCACCTTCAATCAACATAGAATTCGTCACGTAGTGTACAAGATTTGCTCAATTTTGACAACTTTTAATCGAAAACAAAGTTCAGTTACCTGGTTTCTTCGGTTCGCTGTTATTGTCCTCCAAGCTCATAAGGGAAACAGTAGAAAAGCTTTTGTCCGGCTGCTCCTCTGTTTTCTTTTCTTTTTCTGGAAAGAAACAGAATTCAATGAACGAAATCAAAGATAACACAAGATGTAGTTCTTGCATTGTTGCAAATTCTACACAAGCTAGCTCGGAATTAGCTTTTACCTGGCTTTACTTGCCTAATCTTGCCATCTGCCTCTTGCTCAGTGCCAATCTTGAAGGTTAAAGTTGCCTGCTCATAAACTGCAAAAGCGCAAAACAAGAGAATTGCAAGACACTGGTAATTAAACACAGAGAGATGAAAACAAGGCTGGAATCAGAAGCTCACCGGTGGTTTCTGACATGGAGATGAGGTAGATCAAGATCACTAAGCAGCAGCCCACTAGCAAGGCCAAGCCAATCCTCCTTGCCTCGATTCTGCTCACGTTCTTGACTACGGCCTTCTCAAACCCCATACTGACCGGGGGAAGGCTAGACCAAGCTAATAACGCTGCGAGTTTCAGCTGTAGAGACGCGAGGGCGATGCGTTGCCCCAAGGGAGAAGATATTGGGAGCGAAACGACCAACCTCGTCCTTCTTTCGATTGATCGGTGGTCTCCTTCTCTCTCTTCTGCTAGCTTAATCTTGCTTTAAAAGTAGACGCATCCGGCCAGACTGCTCTGGATGTTGGCAGCTAGGCCCGACATGCTTCGAATGTTGGCAGCTCGGACTGCTCTAGAATTGACAGCTCGGTCAGACTGCTTTGGATGTTGACAACTTGGCTAGACTACTTTGGAATTGGCAGCTCGGCCAGACTGCTCTGGCAGTTGGCAGCTTGACTATCTGTTAGGGAGACTGAATCTTGTTGACCCTCCGATTTTAACCCAATTCAACTTGCGAGAACAGGGTAAGACATAGTTAGGATGACAAGGTATTGTGTCGCATACCGGAATAATGAAAGGGCACTGTCAACTTATGAGCGAGCACTGTCAGGCGGCGCTCGGCCTGACACAAACGTAGGTGAGCGTAGTACGGGATGCCAGGGTATGCAGGAAGATCATGGCGTCAGTGGAATACTCGCAATTCAGACCTGAATGGTATCAGATTTGTGTCGACTCCGTACTCCTTCTGCTAGTCTGGTGTCAGGGAGTGGTTGTTCGGATGAGACACGACAAAATCTCGAATGCTAATGCCGGCTGGCGGCTTAGAGTGATGGTGCCGACTGAGGGCCGTGCATGAACTCTGGCCCAAAGGCCACTGTTACCGATAATAACTAAGCTACCCGAGTCAGGGTGTGTCCGAGTGGCAATACCCCGACTGGGCACGAAGTGAATCGTTTGGAGGATCGATACCCTCGCCGCTCGGGTCTCCACTACAGGGGAGTTTAGGGCGCCGATCGGGCTTCCTCTGACCCGAGCCCACACTTTGTGAAATCTTGGGGCTTAGTCATCCCATGACTCAAGAAGTATTCTCTGGTCCAGGCCAGGCTGATTCAGCTGTTTGAACTACCCATTTGATGGGCCCTCGAGGGCTTTTGACCTAGACCCCCACTAACAGAACGCTAGGATGACCAGCCTACTCACTCGCGAGTTGGGCCAGGCCCATAAACCTGGGCCAGAATCATAAGCATCCCCCTCGAGTCTAGTCGAAGGAGGCGTTGACTCTAACTGACTGGATTGTCATTCTTGCTCAAGCCTGGAGCATCCTAGTGGCATACTCTCATGGTCGATTTCCCCAGTCGACCCTGAGTCAGCGGCTCACCCGGTCGACGAACACTCCCATCACCTGTCTCTTCGATTTTCCCTCTCGCTCCACGCCGAACCATCCCATATCTTTCCTTAGTTGTCGCTTTGATTGCCTGGGTCACGTGTTCGCGAGCCATTCACCTCCCAGGCAACGATGAGTCTGCCGCCCGCCTCTGCAAATGCCCAATTCGCACGTGTGCCCTATCGCTTCGATACCTGCCTCAGGCTTGATCGGACAGTCTTGGCTCGATCCCACCTTTTTTCTGGCTCGTCATCGGACGCAAGCATCGCTTCCCAGACCCTATAAATAGGTCTTTCACCTCTCCGTTTTTACCATCACTTTTACCCTCGACACCACCCTGCTGCTACCCCGCGCTCTGCTAGGTTCCGGTGAGTCCACCCTTCCGACCTTCTTCTCCGGCGATCATTCAATCTTCGATTAGTTTTCCTGTCTTCTCACTCTTTCATGGAGTCTCCTTCTTCACACCCCGAGCCATGGTACTCTACCATGGTGACCGACCTCCATTCTCATGATCTCGACCAACTCCATTCGGACTACCAAATTCTCTCCAACCACCGATTTCGTTTATCCGATCTGACTGACCGACCCGATTCTGCCCCTTCCGGTTTTATTACCTTGTCCCGAGACCACCTACAGGTCGGTCTCCGCTTTCTCATCTATCCCTTCATTTCTTCCGTTTGCACCTATTTCAGGATACCCTTGTCCCAACTAGCCCCAAACGCCATCAGTTTGATGTGCGGCTCGGTTATCATTTTCTCCCTGTACCGTGTACCCCTCTGACCCGAGATCTTTCATTACTTTCTCTATCCCAAAAAACAAGAGCCGGGCGACTTCTTTTTTCAAGCCTGAGCCAAAACTTCCTTCCTAGCCAAACTTCCATCATCTAACAAAGGTTGGAAGGAACGCTATTTTTTCGTCAAGCCTACTCTGACCCCGAGCTGGCCCATGGCTTGGGTCGAAGATCTCCCTTCTTCTCCTCCCCTATCCAAAAATTACCGCACCTCTGCGGCCTACCAGTCGGCGCTGTCCAAGCTGGCGGTAGGCATTTCCACGGAGTGAACCTGCTGAAGGAGGAGCTCCTTTCCGCCTTTGGCCTCAGCCCCGTGCCGATTCCACGATCAACCTCATTCGGTAAGTATTGTGATATTTCCTTCGAACATTTTTTAGCTCTAACTGAGATCAAATTATTCTTGCAGCCGCGACAATGCTAGAAGCAGCCTTAGAGGAAGGTTTTGGCATGGACGACGCCGAGCTAGAGGCTCGGGTTGCTGCCCAACTGCAGGCGAGGAGAGTGCCCCGATCGAGACTACTCTGTCAAACCCGGCTCCAACTGTCCCGGAGCTTGATAGGTTTTCTCTAAACTATCAAGCTTTTCCCTTAAAGCTTGATTTTCCCTTTCTAGGTTCCTAAACCTAGAATTCACATGTCCACTTTGGACATTCCTAGACCTACCCTCATTTCTAGGCACATTCCTTCCCTTCTTGGAATTAATGTCATGATCCTTAGGTCTAAAGGTCTTCGATTTTTCATGATGTATGACCTTTCTAGGATTTTGATCTACCTTGTTAACCCTATTCCTATCATGATATTTAAAACCATTGCTATGCACAATCAAGCATTTATCATTAATTCTATTCCAGCATGCATGGAGGAACTTAAATTTGAATTGCCTTTAAATTTAAGATTAGGGATTACCTCCCTTACCCTTGTAGTTCCTCCTTGATGGGGGCTTCTTCTCTTCTTCCTTTCTTCTTTCTCCCATCTTCTCAAGTGCTCCATTTTCTTGAACTCTTTACTCCTTGGGCACTTTGTGTGGTAGTGTCCTAGCTCCCCATATGTGAAGTATCGAATCTTCTCTCTTTCCTTTTGAGCTTCCTCATTCCTACAACTCATGTTAGAATTTAATCGAATTGAGATGGTTTAGAGTGTACCTCCTTTTTCTTACCCTTTGGACACTTGTCCTTGTAGTGTCCCTTTTCATTGCATCCAAAGCATATAATGTGGTCTTTGGCTCCTGCTTTGGTGGAGGTACTAACTTCTTCTTGCTCCGGTGTTGAGGATAGCCTGTCCTCCCCCTCAATCCTTGATGTGGAGACTTTTTCACTTTCTTCCTCATTTGAGGATGTGGACACTTCTACTTTTTTGGATATTGACAATTCCGTTCCTTTTTCTCCTCTTCGGATGTCGAGCTCCTCTCCTCATCCGATTGGTCCTTCTCCTCTTCTTGGACCATTAAGCTCACTTCATTAGGCTCTTCTACTTCTTGGACTTGTGTAGGGTTTTCATGGAATGCTACCATCCTGTTCCATAACTCGTGTGCATTTTGATATTCACCTACACCGCTAATTATATCATTAGGCAAAACCTTAAGCAATATTAAAATTACCTTCTCATTTGCCTTCGATTGCGTTTGTTGCTCTTTCGTCCAATATCTTAGTCGAAGCTTCTTCCCATGCTTATCCTTCGGAGCTTCAAATGGATATTTTAGTGTGATCAATAGATCCCAATCCATATTGAAACATACCTCCATCCGTATCCTCCAATAATCAAAGCTTTCGCGATCGTAGGGAGGTGAAGTGTAGATGTCATCCCCCAACTTATCTTCCATCATCTTCCTCTAGCTTTCTTTGCTCCTTTAGCGGTTAATCCAATCAAGAGCGGTCCTTGCTCTGATACCAATTGTTGGATCGATTCCGTACGCTAGAGGGGGTGAATAGCGTTTTTCGATTCTTCTTGTACCTACGTTGTTAGTTGCGCAAGCGGAAACAATAATAATGAAAACAAACAACGCTAACAAGAATGGTTTACTTGGTGTCCACCCCTAAGGGTGACTAATCCAAGAATCCGTCGGTGGATCACTCCCCAGATAACCTCCGGCTAGCCCTTGTCGCTCCTTGTGGGTGGAGAAATCTCACCACAGCACTTCGACAATCTCTGAGCACCAAGACTACTGTTTGGCCTTTAACCAAGACCAAACTCATCAACCTTTTCAGCCAACACGAAGTCCTCTTAAATAGGACTCGGGTTAAAAACCCTCGCCACCAGTTGACTGCCCATTTACCAGTCGACTGGTCTAGTCTTAATTGTTAGCCAACGGCTAGTTTTCGAGGTTAGCAGTCGACTGCCCATTTACCAGTCGACTGGTCCAACCCCGAAAACATTCTGTGAGTTTTATCAGTCGACTGCCCCAATGGCAGTCGACTGCCCCACTCACACACCTAGGATTTCCCTTCCTAAGTACACTTCTCTCAGCACTCGAACCCTAGGATTTCCCGAGTACAATCACATAGCACTCGTACCCTCACGACTCGACTGACTCCTCATCAACAGCCTCGGCTATTGCCTTCTCACCCTCTTCATCTTCGGCTCCCTTCCCTCGGATGCACGCAAGCCTCCAGCTTGCCTCCACGCAATCCTTCACGCATGTCTCGAAGCTCGCGCTCCTCAGCTCATCGTCCTTGCTCTCCAAGGTCCCTCGGGTGGACACAAGCCTCCAGCTTGTCTCCATGCCACCTTTCACCGTACCGAGGTCGTCCAGCCAAATCAATATGTGTAAACTTATACAACCTGCACACTCAACATACACATATTAGAACACAAGGGAAACCTAACTTAAACCCTTTGCCCAAACATCAAAACACTTGGTCACTCCGAACCACAGATTGCCTCAACATGGGGGTCATGTCATAGCTTGTCTATGTCACTCTTAACCCACTCCACAGCCCGGGAACGAGCCGAGCGACGGGTGGAGTTCTTGGAGACCAGACTCAAGCATACCCAACTCGTCTCCAACGAATCTACCTTGACCAACCTACGAGCCGAGGTCACTGCCCTTCAGGACCTCCTGGCTCACTCTGAGGAATAGCTGGGAATCGCCCGGGGTCAAGTGGAGATGGCGAACGCGGCCATTGCCCGGTCGAACGTCCGGGTTTCCAACCTGGAGTACACCGAGCGGAAGGCTTAGGCCCTCCAAGTGAAGACTCAAGGCAGCCTGACCAAGGCCCAGGGTGAACTCCTCGAGGCGTCTACGACTTCCGAGTCCCTCAGGTCCCAGCTCTGGGCCAAGGAAGAAGAGGCGGCGGCTCAAGCGAAGTGGGCAGAGGAGCTGACGACCGAGCTAACCTCCTGGGACCGAGAACTGAACGATCAAAAGGAGGAGCTTGAGCGTCTGTGGGTCGCGATGGCAGAGTGGGAGGTAGCCCGGGCGAGCTAGAGGAGCTGCGCTCCTACAAGGAGAGGGAAGTCGGACGGTGGGACGCCCGTAGAGTTGAGTATATCAACTCTATGGAGTTCAATCAGCAGGTTTCCGAGCGGCTTCGAGCCATGCTGAAGCATCAAATGCTCAACACGTTCGAGCAGCTCAGGCAAGGCGAGCACATAACCCCCAACCTGCCCCCTTCAGTAGTCAAATTCTCGGGCATGTCACAAGACATGCCTGAGGTGGTCCACCTACCCTTCAAGTGAGGTCGGGCTTTTTGTCTTTATATAGAGGCTTGCCTCAAATTTTGTAATGCATTTGCTCTTTTTAATATAATCTTTCGTTTGCTCAAGCTTTCTCGGATGTGATTGTCTCTCGAATGTTAATGGCTCGGGTGATTGTTAGTGAGAGCTGTTAGATTGTGGTGCTTGCTAGAGGGAGGGTGAATAGCACTTTGTCGAATTTTCTCTACAAGATTGTTAGCGCAATACAAACAAAAATAATAAACAATATCAAATTCAACGCTAACAAGGAGATTTTTACTTGGTATCCACCCCGAAAGGTGACTAATCCAAGGATCCACGCGGTTGCACACTCTCCACTATGAAAACCTCCTTCAAGGTGGAGAAACCTTTACAAAGTCGTCTTCTTCCTCTTTACAAGATGCAACGAAAAGCGAGAGGAAGATCTGAGTAGTATTGGTACGAATAGCACTTTTGTACAGTAAAAAACCGTACCGTCCTCGTGCCAAAAAGCCCCCTTTAAATAAGAGAATAGGACAACTTCGCAAGTTGTCCAGCCCGCACCAGTCGACTGTCCCTGGGGCAGTCGACTGGTATAGCCTTAAATGCTAGACAACGGCTAGCCCAACGACTATATTTTGGGGTTACCAGTCGACTGCCCCTGGGGGAGTCGACTGCCTTTTGGCCAGTTGACTGCCCAGCTTCTACAAGCACTCGCACTCACTCCGAACACTCTCCTTCATGTGTGCCTTCAGTTATACTCCCTTCGCTTGCCCCTTGAAGTCTTCTTCCACCGGCTATCGTCCCTCGGATGCGCACACAAGCTTTCCCTTGGCTTGCCTCTATGCCACCCTTCACGTGTGCCCTTGAAGTTCACTTCTCGGCTTGCCCTTGGAGTCCTCCTCCCTCGACTCTCGTCCCTCGGATATGTTCTCCATATGTGATTCTCCAAGTCCTGCAAACTCAATCACACATATCAAATACAACACAACACCCTAACCTTAAACATATTGGAACACACACATCAAAATCATGATCTTCCTGATCATCCTTGGGTCGATTGCCTCAACAATCTCCCCCTTTTTGATGTGTCCAATATGTTTAAGTTAGGGAATAAAATACCAGTCAACAACAGTAAATAACAATAGCAATTGAAAAACAAGACATAGTAAAACCAAGAGGAACCTCCCCCTTAACCCATATCTTCTCCCATTTTCAATTCTTATCATAAACCAAAAATTAAGTTGCAAACCTAACTTAACAACAAGCAACAACAATTAAAAATACAAGACATAGCAAAATCTAAGAGGTAACCTCCCCCTTAACCTATGTCTTCATCCATTTTCAATTTTTCATCATAATCCAAGATTAAGTCAAAAATTTAAGCTAAAAATCAAACTTAAACCACCAATTCTCCCCCTTTGACACCATCAAAACGATTGTCCGAAACAATTCTCACCCATGGCATCAAATGAGAGAACTTCTCATTTCTGAAAAAATCTCAGAATCTGAATTCAGCCGTATCAGTCGACTTCTAAAATGGCAGTCGACTGATACTCTGTCAGTCCCAATTTTCAGCTTCTGAGCCGAATTTCAGAAACCTCCCAAAAATTCTAGAAAATTTCAAAAATTGTAAAAATTTACAGGCATGTTTGATATAATATACTCTATCAAGGAAAAATATCAGTTCATGAAAAATTTCAAACATGCTTGACTTTTGACTAAAGTTCAAAATTCTTGAAAACCACTAAGTTTGTATCAAATTTCCAATTCATTTTTGTAATCATACATCTCCCAAACCTATGACAAACCATATAAAACATAAAATGGTTTTGAAAGGTTTTAAATGTCCAACCATAATCTTTGGGCAAGATGTCCATTAATTAAACACTTGTTTTCCCCATGGTTAGTCTATTTTTCATAATTTTGATACATTTAATGATTCAACACTATGCCACAAGCACAAGTGAACCAATTGTATCATCCTAATGGATCAAGCACCACCTTCCTATTGTATTACTCCAAGGTTCATCCTATACCTCTACAAAACACATACCAAGGCCCCTTCTTAAGAATGTGAACTCCGATTCGGGAAGAGGCTTGGTAAAAATGTCGGCAAGGTTTGACTTTGACTCAATATAGTGCAAATCTATGTCACCCCTTGCCACATGATCCCTAATGAAGTGATGCTTCACTTCAATGTGTTTTGTTCTAGAATGGTGAACCGGATTCTTAGTCAAATTGATTGTACTTACATTATCACACAAAACTTTGACTTGAAATAATGTAACTCATAATCCTCTAAAGTGTGCATGATCCAAAGTAGTTGGGACACACAACCACCCATTGTCACATATTCGGCCTCCATTGTTGATAGGGCAACACATGGTTGTTTCCTACTACTCCAACTAACTAAAGAAGACTCAAAGAATTGACATCCTCCACTAGTACTCTTCCTATCTAGTTTACACCCCGCATAGTCCGAATCGGTGTATCCAATAAGGTCAACATTTGGGGTTCTAGGATACCAAAGCCCGACATTGAGAGTACCTTTAACATACCTTAGGATCCTCTTTACTACCACCAAATGAGACTCTTTGGCACATGATTGGTACCTTGCACACATACCTACCGCAAATAGTATATCGGGTCTACTAGCGGTTAGGTACAATAGACTACCAATTATGCTCCTATATTATTTTGAGTTTACTATTTTTCCTTCAACATCACTATCCATTTTGACATTTGTTCCTATAGGGGTAGATGCTACCTTAGCATTTTCTAGTCCAAATTTCTTTAGCATTTCCCTAGCATACTTAGTTTGATACACATGAGTTCCTTCATTTGTTTGCTTCACTTGTAGTCCTAAGAAGAAATTAATTCTCCTACAAGACTCATTTCAAATTCATCTTCCATACACTTGATGAACTCATATAGAAAATCACTATTTGTTGACCCAAAGATAATATCATCTACATACACTTGGGCAACAAATATGTCCTTATCCTTAGATTTTAGGAACAAAGTTGGGTCAATTGTTCCTCTCCTAAAACCCTTAGACACTAAGAATGAAGAAAGCCTCTCTTACCAAGTCTGGGGATCTTGTTTCAATCCATACAAGGCTTTTCTTAATTTGTAAACATGTCTAGGGTAGTTTGGGTCTTCAAACCCGGGGGGTTGTTCTACATAGACCTCTTCCTTAATGACCCCATTAAGAAATGCTGACTTCACATCCATTTGGTGAAGTGTGAAACCCATGTGAGCGGCATAGGCTAGTAGAATTCTAATGGACTCTAATCTAGCTACGGGGGCATATGTCTCATCATAGTCTAGTCCCTCTACTTGATTAAACCCCCTAGCTACCAATCTAGCCTTATTCCTAGTAATTTTACCTTGATCATCTAGCTTGTTCCTAAAGACCCATCTAGTGGTGACAATGGTGCAATCATTGGGCCTAGGAACCAACTCCCAAACTTCACTTCTTTCAAATTGATTTAATTCTTCTTGCATAGCTAAAACTCAATCCACATCACCCAATGCATCATCAATAGATTTAGGTTCCAATTGAGAAATCAAGGCAATTTGACTACTTTGGTCTCTAAAGTAGGACCTAGTCCTTACCCCTTGAGTGACATCACCCACTATTTGGTCAATGGGGTGATCTTGGTGATGCCTTAAGGGCCTAGAGGTTATGGGTTCATTGACTACATGATCCTCATCCTCTAGTGTACTTCTCTCTCCCCCTTAATCATTGCCCCCTAAATTTAGGTCTTGGATTCCTTGGGCAAGGGGCTGGATTTCTTCCATGTCCTTATCAATTGATGCTTTCCTAGGGTAAGTGTTGGTAGATTCATCAAAATCAACATTTGAAGATTCTTCAATTACCTTGGTTCTTTTGTTGTACACTCTATACCCCCTACTAGTGGATGAGTAACCAACTAAAATTCCCTCATCGGCTTTAGATTCAAACTTCCTTAGGTCATCCTTGGTATTTAGAATGTAAATCTTACATCCAAAGACCCTAAAGTAATGAACTTGTAGAATTCTCCCATTCCACAACTCAAATGGAGTTTTACCTAAAAACATATGTACTAAAACCCGGTTTTGAATGTAACAAGCGGTATTTACCGCTTCAGCCCAAAAATAGCTAGGAAGAGAATATGCATTAAGCATAGTCCTAGCGGCCTCTTGTAGTGCCCTATTTCTCCTTTCTACTACACCATTTTGTTGAGGAGTCATTGGGCATGAAAATTCATGCTTATACCCATTTTCTACACAAAATTATGAGAAGTTTGAATTTTGGAACTCCCTACCATGGTCACTCCTAATGCGATTGATTTTGAGATGTTTCTCATTTTCAACCCTCTTACTAAAGTCTATGAAAATTTCTAGGGTCTCATCCTTATGTTTCATGAAAAATACCCAAGTAAATCTAGAAAAATCATCTACTATTACCAAACAATATTTACTCCCTACTAGTGAGGGAGTGCTATGACAATCAAAAAGATCCATGTGTAGTAATTCTAAAGGTAAAGTAGTGCTAGTTAAGGTTTTACCTTTGTGTGATGATTTTGATTTCTTACCCTTTTGGCATGCATCACACATCTTTGTCTTCTCATACTTGACCATGGGGAGCCCCTTCACCAACTCCTCTTTTGTCACTCTTGCAATGCTCCTCATGTTGATGTGTCCAAGTCTCCGGTGCCACAACCATCCTTCTTCTTCTTTAGACATGAGACACTTAGGCAAATTGTTTGAAGCATAAGCAAGATTAAGATAGTAAAGATTAGCCTCTCTATACCCTTCTAGCATGACATTTTCAAACCCATTTTGAATGAAACTCAACCCTATATCCCGCATCACATAGTTGACTTACACTAAGTAAATTAAATTTCATACCCTTAATTAAAAGAACTTTGTGGATAGAGATTGTAGGGGATACCTCAATGGTGCCCCTACCAATTATTTTGAGTTTTCCACTATTTCCAAAGGATACGGTCCCTTCTCTTAGGTAACTAATAGTGGTGAACTTGCTCACATTTTCGGTCATATGTCTTGAGCACCCACTATCTACTATCCACATGTTTGAGGTCTCCTTCACCTTCACCTATACAACATGGAAAACACACGCTTTTGTACCTAAATCTTAGTTCCACAGAATCAAGTAAATACTTCTTTGGTACCCAAGCCTTCTTTGTATTTCCCTTAACCCCTTGTCTCCTAGAGACATCATTTCTACCCATAAGTGAAACAAAGGCAACTTCCTTGGTCTTTGGCCTATAACCTAACCCGGCCTTGTTGTAAACGGCTCTTTGGCTATTTATTATCATATCAAGATTGCTAGAGCCCACTTGAAAATTCCTAAGTGTCTTTGTGAGGTCCTCTACCTTTTCCCTTAGTTCCCTATTTTCATTTTCAAGACATGAATCATTTGACATGGTAGAAAAAGCATGCAAATCTTCTTTAAGTTTTGTAGATTCTAATTTAAGCATGACAACTTCATCCTTTAAGTCCTTAATTTTTCTCCTAGCTTTAGCTAAATCCATATTTGTACTAGTAATGATCTTGATAAGAGTAGAAGAGGGTAGACTATATACCTCAGTTACCGAAGTCTCGGATTCGGATGATGATGAGGAGGAGCCACTTTCATCTTCACTACTTGAGCTTCTCTCATCATCGGATGACTCCAAATGGTCCACTCCTATAAGTGCAAAGTGGGACACATGCTCCTCTTCCTCCTCCGAGGATGATGGATCATCCCAAGTAGCCTTGAGGTTGGTGGCACTCTTCTCTTTTCCTTTTGATCTCTTCTTGTCACCCCTCTTCTTTTCTTCCTTCTTTTCTTCTCTTCTCTTTAGTTGGGGACACTCATTCTTCATGTGTCCGTCTTGGTGACAGTTGTAGCAGATGATGTCTTTTGCTTTGCTCTTACTCTTTGATCCTTTCCTAGCATAAGACTTGTTAGAAAAATTTTTAAAAGCCCTATGCATTTTTCTTACCATGGAGGTCTCTTGGTCGCTATCCATTGAAGTGCTAGACTCCTCCGAGTCGGATGATGATGTATACACAACCTTCTTCTTCTCCTTCCTCTTTTTCTTCTCCTTTTCTACAATGAATCCTACACCTTTTTCTTTGGAAGAAACATTAGCATGCTCATGTAATTCAAATTCACAAAACAAGTCATCTAACTTTACCATAGATAAATCCCTTGATACTTTGTAGGCATCAACCATTGATGCCCACAATGTAGTCTGAGGGAAAGATTACAAGACATATCTCACGAGATCTCAGTTTTCCACTTTTTCACCAATTACATGTAGCTCGTTGATGATCTCTTTTACCCTCCCATGTAATTGGCTAACCGTCTCGTTGGTCTTCATTGATAATGATTGTAGTTGAGCCACCAAGAGGTCCATCTTCGCCCTCCTTGACGCGTTTGAACCTTTGTTGAGCTCGACTAGTTTCTCCCATAACTCCTTTGCGCTCTTGAAAGACCCCACCTTGTTGAGTTGTTCCTTTGACAATCCACATTAAAGTGTGGTGGTGGCATTTGCGTTGGCTTGCGCCTTCTTCATGACTTCCTTCGGTCAAGTTCTCATTGGTAGTGACTCTCCTTGATCATTGATGGGTGCGTCGAAACCATCTACAACACTTATCCAATTCTCAATGTCATTCATTAAGTAGTATTGCATTCTACCTTTTCAGTAGGCAAAGTCATTTCCATCGAAGAAGGGAGGCCTTGCGGTGCTATAGCCCTCCTGAAACGCCATTTTTTTGTACTCCAGTCGACGGTGAGTTCTCCCAAAGCGAACCGGCTCTGATACCACTTGTTAGATTGTGGCGCTTGCTAGAGGAGGGTGAATAGCACTTTGTCGAATTTTCTCTACAAGATTGTTAGTGCAATACAAACAAAAATAATAAACAATATCAAATTCAACGCTAACAAGGAGATTTTTACTTGGTATCCACCCCGAAAGATAAGTAATCCAAGGATCCACGCGGTTGCACACTCTCCACTATGAAAACCTCCTTCAAGGTGGAGAAACCTTTACAAAGTCGTCTTCTTCCTCTTTACAAGATGCAATGAAAAGCGAGAGGAAGATCTGAGGAGTATTGGCACAAATAACACTTTAGTACAGTAAAAAACCATACCGTCCTCGTGCCAAAAAGTCCCCTTTAAATAAGAGAACAGGACAACTTCGCAAGCTATCCAGCCCACACCAGTCGACTGCCCCTGGGGCAGTCGACTGGTATAGCCTTAAATGCTAGCCAACGGCTATATTTTGGGGTTACCAGTCGACTGCCCCTGGAGCAATCGACTGGTCAAAGGCTGAAAACCTTCTGTGAGTTTTAGCAGTCGACTACCTTTTGGCCAGTCGACTGCCCAGCTTCTACAAGCACTCACACTCACTCCGAACACTCTCCTTCACGTGTGCCTTCAGGTATACTCCCTTGGCTTGCCCCTTGAAGTCTTCTTCCACCGGCTATCGTCCCTCGGATGCGCACACAAGCCTTCCCTTGGCTTGCCTCCATGCCACCCTTCACGTGTACCCTTGAAGTCCACTTCCCGGCTTGCCCTTGGAGTCCTCCTCCCTCGGCTCTCGTCCCTCAGATATGTTCTCCACGTGTGATTCTCCAAGTCCTGCAAACTCAATCACACATATCAAATACAACACAACACCCTATCCTTAAACATATTGGCACACACACATCAAAACCATGATCATTCCGATCATCCTTGGGTCAATTGCCTCAACAAGAGCAACTCGGGTGAGCAAAAAATTAGTCCATTCAACTTCACGAGTGACTGGGTTAAACACTAGAGCGCGAGAGTTTCTAAGTGTTGGCCACTCGGGGCAATCGAAACGAAACTGACGACCAGAACTACGCCGTGTACATAAAGTCGCTAGCTCAGGAAGCCCAGGGCATTGCCATTAGGTTGGTCTGACCTCGGGGAGCGCAGATCGACACACATACATCCAGGGATCTGAACCAGAGAACCCGTTGGGACCTGCCCGCTCGCAGTCCGCCCGAAGGCAAGAGATTGGACACTCGGTCAGATTATACCCAGGGAGCGTGGGCTGCCACGAGTCCGATTGGGATCTGAGCCGAGGGGTGAGCGGGAGCAGGCTCGCTTATAACTCGTACGAAGACGAGAGTCTGGACACTTGGTCGGATTGTACCCAGGGAGCGTGGGCCGCCACGCGTCCGACTGGAAGCCGAGCCGAGGGGTGCGCGAGAGCAGGCCCGCTTATAACTCGTACGAAGACGAGAGTCTGGATTCTCGGTCGGAGGTATCCCACGGAGCGTGGGCCGCCACGCGTCCGGACTGGGAGCCGATCCGAGGGCTTCGTGGGAGCATGCCCACTTATAACTCGCGGGGAGCGAGAGTCTGGACACTCGGTAAGGTCATACCCAAGGAGCGTGGGCTACCACGTGTCCGGCCGGGAGCCGAGCTGAGGGGGGCATGGGAGCATGCCCACTTATAACTCGCGGGGAGCGAGAGTCTGGACACTCGATCGGGTCATGCCCAGGGAGCGTGGGCCCCCACGCGTCCGGCTGGGAGCTGAGCCGAGGGGTGCGTGGGAGCATGCCCACTTATAACTCACAAGAGCGAGAGTCTAAACACTCGGTTGGGTCATGCCAAGGAGCATGTGTTGGGACCGGGTGCATGTTGACATGGATGCGGGTTCGTAATTTCAAAATTAATTACGTGCAACGGAAGATTTAGCATAAATAATTTCTCTAAATCATTTAACCACACATCTAAGCATGCAAGTTTATCTTGTGTAGACATGATCATATATTTGAAATTTTGTAGAAACATAAACTAATTTACGTATTACCTCACGTAACTCGAAGGAAGGGACGAGATCCAACCGTAAGCGTCCCTTGGAAGCTCCACCTCTATTCGCGTCCACGCCGAGTATCTTTGGGATGACTTCGCAAAGTCATGAGTTTCGTGTTCTCGAGAACTACTAGATTCTCCGAGAACGCGACGAGAAAAACCAAGAGAGAAGTCGGAAGACTAACCACAAAAGGATGGCCGGAATCAAAATTCCGGCGAAGCAAAAGAAGAGGCTTGCGGCAAAAAGGATCCTTGCGGCAAATTCTAATTCCGGCAGCACCTTCTTCCGGCCAAGAGATGGTCGGAGCTTCCTTCTCCAGCAGAAGGTGGTGGTCGGCAGGGAAAGGGCAAGGGCGGCCAGCTGGTGCTCCTTCTTTGGGCTGGTTGGCGCACGCAAGAAGGGGAGAAGAGAAGGAGAGAAAGAGAGGGAGAGAGCCTATGCCTTCATCTCTATGATTCACACCCAAGTCTTGCCTTTGGTCCTTTATATAGTGGCCTCTCAACCATCAAGCCTCTCAAATATGGAATAACTTATTCTATCATGCCAAGTTTGATTTTATATCATGGTTAAAATCATATTTTAATTCATGATAAAAATCTTCTCTCCTATGGAATAAATTTCCTTATCATGGTAAATCAATCCATGATTGATTTTATAAAATAAACCAATCCATGGTTCATTTTTCCATGAAAAATAAACCAAACCTTGGTTTATTATATAAAAATTTATATTATCCATAATTTTATAAAACAAACCACACTTGTTTTATTTTATAAATTGAACCAAAAACTTGGTTCTCTCCCTTTGTTGTGGCCGGCCAAGCAAAGAGGATGGAGGCCCTCTTTGGCCGGCCCATCCAAGCCACGCCCCAATGAATTAAACTTATTTAATTCATCTATTAAGTCTTCAAAAGACTTAGCCATTTTACGCTTCCGATGCGTCTCTGAAAAATTCAGATTCGACTTATCATTTGGCTCAACCAAACCTAATCTCTCTTGATTGGAAAATCTAATTTTTAACTTGTTTTAAATCTCTCGGATTACTCGTAGTGCGTGTGACTAAATAGGCTTTCGATTTATGTTGGTCGTCTATAATTAATCAATTATAGAACGATCATGAGTGGCACCTAGTAGTACATCATGATCCCCAATTAATCGAAAGATCAACGGTTGACCTCAGAAACAATTCTGAAACCCTTCAGCAGCTATAATGAATCGTACCTCATTCCCTTCACCATCTTATACCCACTTGGTTCAGGACATGGTCTATGTGTGTCAGTCCCCACTAGGCTAACTACGTCACACCTAGCCTAAGTAACGTTTTCTCGTCCTACGGATTCTAATTACTCTCATGTATTTAAGAGATTCATACTCTGAACATGTCATGCTCTGGCCAGAGGCTTCGAGTAACAATCCGACGATAGGCCTCGGGTATACATCTCCTCGCAAGGAGTGGTGAATCCTTTATAGGTTGTTCAAACATCTTCGGGCACTTCGTCTTATACCCAATCATCCTGGGTCCACACCTCCTTGGAGATGCTTGCTTAAGATGTCAAAGTATAAGTCTCCATGACCAAGATGACTTGAACACCGTAAGTCAAAGGAACATCGCACTTAAGCTACAGTAAGAACTTCACTGACATATCTATATGTAGACTACCATATGAAGTTTTACAGCCAGTCACTCCAATGAACTAGTTCCCTTAACTGGCATTCATGTTTATCTCCGGACATCTCAATATCACCGGCCAGTGAGAATCAGCTGATTAGAGAATATCCCATGCTAGTCTCAACAGAATTGATAGTGTCCATATTTATCAATTCATCGACTAGGGACAATTTCAATACTTCACAATTGCACATGTAGAGATAATCACTAGTTGTGAATTCATCACAAATTCTCTCATGCTGTGAATTGTATTGCGGACATTCAGTAAATGAGTTTAAGATCTCAATCAAATACATAAACATGTATACTTAAATAGTGAATATTCATTTATTAAAATAAATGATTACAATCATAAGGCGATTGTCTTAGGACACTTCTCTCATATCACTAACACATGGGCCGCCACACGTCCAGCTAGGAGCCGAGCCGAGGGGTGCGTGGGAGCATGCCCACTTATAACTCGCGAGATCGAGAGTCTGGGATGCTCGGTCAGGTCATGCCCATGGAGCATGGGCCGACACGCGTCTAGCTGGGAGCCGAGCCAAGGGGTGTGTGGGAGCATGCCCACTTATAACTCCCGAGAGTGACCGTCTAGGACTCTCAGTCGGGTCATGCCCAGGGAGCGTGGGCCGCCCCGCGTCCGGCTGGGAACCGAGCCGAGGGGTGCGTGGGAGCATGGTCACTTATAACTCGGGAGAGCGACAGCCTGGACACTCGGTCGGGTCATGCCCAGGAAGCGTGGGCCGCCACGTGTCCGGTTGGGAGCCGAGCCGACGGGTGTGTGGGAGCATGCCCACTTATAACTTGCGAGAGCGAGAGTCTGGACACTTGGTCGGGTCATACCCAGGGAGCGTGGGCCGCCACGCGTCCGGCTGGGAGCCAAGCCGAGGGGTGCGTGGGAGCATGCCCACTTATAACTCGCGAGAGCGAGAGTTTGGGATGCTCAGTCGGGTCATGGCCAGGGAGCGTGGGTCGCCACGCGTCCGGCTGAGAGCCGAGTCGAGGGGTGCGTGGGAGCATGCCCACTTATAACTCGCGAGGGCGAGAGTCTGGACACTCGGTCATGTCATACCCAGGGAGTGTGGGCCGCCACGTGTCCGGCTGGGAGCCGAGCCGTGGGGTGCGTGGGAGCATGCCTACTTATAACTCACGAGGGCGAGAGTCTGGGACGCTTGCTGATTATCCGAGAAGGCAAGTCTTCCACTATTCTTGTGGGGTTACAGAGTACAACTATTTTAATAACCTACTAGGCAGGAGCCTCCTTGAGCTAGCTCGCCTGAAATCATGTGCACTCCTCCTCAGATGGTGTTTTGTCGAATAGCTTGCTGCTCGTCCATTTCGTCTGACTCAATTTGCTCCCCGCCCGGGAATAAGCTACGAGCGATCGGGGAATCCCATCCGGGTTCTTCGGCGACTGGGGTGAGGGTTCGACTTCCTCGACCTGGGACATGCCCGGGGGAGACTTGCCTGTCTTGTCTTTGTGTAGTGGCGGAAGCTCGACTCCTGCCGATCTGTCGGCATTCGTCCGTGTCGTGGGTGTGGCTATGATGAAACGCACAGTAGGGTCTCCAGCGGATCGACAGACACCCCTGAGCCACTTGTTGCACTTGTCGGCGTTCCGTCTCCGCTCGGTCGGTGGGCCCTCGTGGGCTGCGAATGGGCCCGCTCGGCGGTCGGCTAGACTGCGCGGGACTCGGGAGTGGCGTGCTGGCTGGCTCCTTCTTTCGAGCGGCCTATGCCTCTTCCACATTGATGTATTTGTCAACCTTTCCCAGCAGGCTGTCAAAGTCCTTTGGTGGTTTCCTGATAAGCGAGCAGAAAAAATCTCCCTCCTACAATCCTTGGGAGAATACGCTAAACAATACCTCGAGGGTGGAGGTTGGCACGTCCAGTGTCACCCCGTTAAATCTCTTGATGTAGGCCCAAAGCGACTCCTTCGGGCCCTTCTTTAGGGCGAACATGTTGATATTTGTCTTGTGGTGCCTCCGGCTGCTAACGATATGCCGGAGGAATGACCTCTTGAGTCTTCCGAAGCTGGCTATCGACCCATTGGGGAGTTGCCCGAACCATCGTTGAGCAAGACCCGAGAGTGTTGTCAGGAATGCTCTGCATTTCACGCCCTCAGGATACTGGTGGAGCAGGGCGGCACTTTCGAACTTCATAAGGTGCTCCTCGGGGTCGGTGGCTCCGGCATACTCGGGGATGGTGAAGAACCGGAGGTGCTTGGGAACCGGGTCCTCCAGGATCCAAGAAGAGAAGGGGTTGCGCATCCGAACGGTTGGCGGTCCGTCGGCTGGGGCCTTCCCCTTTTCGAGGTGTGGCTTGTGCGTCCGACTGGACGCGAATACCTCTGCTAGCACGAGCTCGGCCTTGTCCTCCCGACCCTGACCCGGACCGGTGGGGAAGGGGACCGAGCCTCCTTCGGGTGGGGCAACTCGTCCCCGCCCTCCTGAGGGGTCATGTGTTGAGGCAATCTGTGGTCCGGAGTGACCAAGTGTTTTAATGTTTGGGCAAAGGGTTTAAGTTAGGTTTCCCTTGTGTTCTTATATGTGTATGTTGAGTGTGCAGGTTGCGCAGGTTTACACATATGGAGTTAGCTGGACGGCCTCGGTATGGTGAAGGGTGGCATGGAGACAAGCTGGAGGCTTGTGTGCACCCGAGGGACCTTGGTGAGCAGGGACGAAGAGCTGAGGGGCACGAACTTCGAAGCATGCGTGAAGGATGACATAGAGTCAAGCTGGAGGCTTGCGTGCATCCGAGGGACGAGAGCCGAAGATGAAGAGGGTGCGAAGGCAATAGTCTAGGTTGCTGATGAGGAGTCGGTCGAGTTGTAAGGGTACGAGTTCTGTGTGATTGTACTCTAGAAATCCTAGGGTTCGAGTGCTAAGAGAAGTGTACTCGGGAAGGGAAACTCTAGGTGTGTGAGTGGGGGCAGTCGACTGATAAAACTCACAAAAGGTTTTCAGCCTCGGACCAATCGACTACCCTGGGAGTAGTCGATTGGTAGCGGCTGGTGAGCTGGCAAAATTTGAACGTTGGGGTGTTAACGGTCGAATTCTGAGTGGGGGCAGTCGACTTCCCTAGGAGCAGTCGACTTCCCTGGGAGCAGTCGACTGCCAGCAAGGGTTTTCAGCCCAAGTTCTATTTAAAGAGAACTCGGTTTGGGCTGAAACTCTTGACGAATTTGGTCTTGGTTAAAGGCTAAATAGTTATCTTTGTGCTCAGAGGTTTGCTTGGGATTGTGGCGAGTTTCTCCACCCACAAGGAGCGACAAGAGCTAGCCGGAGGTTATCCGGGGAGTGATCCACCGATGGATTCTTGGATTAGTCACCCGTCCGGGGTGGATACCAAGAACAAAGATTCAAAAATCGCTATTCACCCCCCCTCTAGCGTACAGGAACGATCTAACATGTAGTATCAGAGCGAAGGACCGCTCTTGATTGGACTAACCGCTAAAGGAGCAAAGAAAGCTAGAGGAAGAACATGGAAGACAAATTTGGGGACGACATCTACACTCCACCGACCTACGATCATGAAGACTTCGATTTTTGGAGGGCAAGGATCGAGACTTGGTCCGGAATGGAGTGGGCATGTAGAATTGCGCTTGAAGAGCCCTTCGAGACTCTAAAGGATAAGCACGGGAAGAAGCTTAGGCCTAGATATTGGAATCAAGAGCAACAAGATCAAGCAAAAGTAAATGAAAAGGTAATTGCAATTTTAATCAATATTTTGCCTGATAATATTTTGAGTAATGTAGGGGCATACCAAAATGTATGTGAATTGTGGAGCAAATTGAAAGAAATTCATAAGAGCCCTACACAAGCTTAAGAGTAGAGGAGCCCGAAGAAGCAAGGCCAATAGTCCAAGAAGACCAAGAGGAGGAAGAAGTGTCAACTTCATCAAGTGAAGGAGCATTAGAAAGTGAAAAATCATCAACTTCCTCAAGAGAAGAAGAAGAAGTATCAACATCAAGTATTGAGGGGGAGGAGAGACCCTCAATCATACAAGAACAAGAAGAAGCCTCTACTTCCACCAAAGCAAGGAAAAAGGAACACATTATATGCTTTGGGTGCAACGAAAAGGATACTACAAGGATAAGTGTCCAAAGAGTAAGAAAAAGGAGGTAGCCCCTAAACCAATTTCAATTCCTTTTAAATCTAATATGGGGTGCAAGAATGAAGAAGCCCAAGCTAAAAGGAAGAAAATTAGATGCTTCACATGTGGAGAGCTAGGGCACTACCACACCAAGTGCCCAAAGAAAAGTGAAATTAAGAAAATGGAGCATCTAAGAAGATGGGAGAAGGAGGAAAGAAGGAAGAGAAGAAGCTCACAACAAGGAGGGACTACAAGGGTATGGGAGGTAATTCCTAACCCTAGGTTAAAATTTAATTCAATTTCAAGTTCCTCCTTGCATATTAAAAAACATGTTAATTACCCATCCATGCATGCTAGGATTAATGAAAATTGTTTACTTGTGCATAATTTTGGATTTAATACAATGATAGGAATAGGGCTAACAAGGTAGGTCAAAACCTTAAGAAAATCATGCATCATGACAAACCCAAGACCTTAGGATATAAGGATCAAGGCATTAATCCCAAGAAGGGAAGGAATGTGCCTAGAAAGGAGGGTAGGTCTACGAATGTCCAAAGTGGACATATAGACTCTAAGGTTAAAGGTCTAGAAAGGGAAAATCAAGCCTTGAGGGCAAGACTTGATACATTGGAAAAGACCCTAGAAAGATTCAAAGTTAGATCAAAGGGCTTAGACATGGTATTGGGTAGTTTGAAACCTAACTATGATAGATTGGGTTTGGGATACCGGTCTAAGACCTCCAAGGCCAACAAAAAGAAGTATGCTGGGAAAGCATACAATTATGGCAAGGAGGGAAAGCCCAAGGATGGCAAGGGGGTGTCATTCAAAGGGAAAAAGAATGACTTAACCAAGGACAAGGTTTCCAAGGTTAAGAAGGTTAGGTTTGTAGGCCAAGAATCACTGGGGACTCACCGGTGTGGTCTAGTGTGGGTTGAGTCACCTAGGGAGGTGGCTAAGGCCAAGAGCTCAAGGGGGAGCTCTAGGAGCCTTTGGGGTCCATGGTAGATGGATCTCAATAGATGGTTTCTTTAGGAAGTCTAGGAAGTTAGAGGAAATGTGCCAAAAAGGGTTGAAGACTTGGGTAAGTCTTAATCCTAGGTTTTGGCACATTAAAAGGGAATTTAGGGAGAAAAAGGTGAAAATACGGTTATATTTGATAAAATTAAGGTTTAATGAGTGAACACCATATATTTCAGTGATAGAAATGAGTTATGATCAAGTATAAGAAGAAACATTGAGGAGAAACCACAATTGGGACTTTTGGGAGAAGTTGAAATGATACACTTTAGGAGAAGTTGAGTTTCGTGCCAATCTTAGGATTTGGAGTACATTTGTTTGGAAACATATTTTTCCCAAGTTGATATAGGCTTCACAAATCTCCTCACGAAATTTCAGAATTTTTAGAGATTTGTAGAATTGTTTTGGCATTACTGAAATTGGACTGAAAAACTTGAAATTCAGGTACCAGTCGACTGCCCCAGGGGCAGTCAACTGGTCTCAGCCCAGAAACTCTCTGTTCGTTTTGGCAGTCGACTGCCATATGGGCAGTTGACTGATCAGTGAGAGTATGCAAAAAGGGCCTATTAGGTGATAAGAAATTGTAAATTGGAAACATAGGAAATGGTCATATTGTCTTATGAGATTCTATGTTATGGGTTGATATTATAAGGATTAATGAGTGCTTAAAGTTCATTGGATGATATTGAAGCTTTTGATGAATTCAAGAAAAATTAAGAAGCTCATATGAATCTAGGATTAAGAAATCAAGAAGGGAAATTTAAGGACAATTTCATGTGTCAAATTAACATGGTTAGAGTTGACAAACACATGAAACTATAGATAAATTTCCAAATTGATACAAAATGTCAATCTTTTGAGAAAATTAGAATCGTACCAAAATTCAAGAAAATGTGCTTGCAAACCTTTAGAGTGTTTAAGGTTGTGTTGAGTTCTTGTTGGCACTAGGGATAAAGTTGCTTGGGGCAATCCTTAATTGTGTCCAAGGGGAAAGAACTTGGAAGTTGAGTTGGGTAGAACTTGACTTGGTGTCATGGTATTAAGTTGGGTAGAACTTCACCTAGTAAATTGAAAATTGGGAGAAGACATAGGTTAAGGGGGAGGTTGCCTCCTTGTAAGCATTAATTTTCATAGGAAATTTTGGGGTTTTATGTCAAACTTGGGAATGATGATAGGTACATTGTGGAATGTATTTTTCCCAAGTAGGTTTAGGTACCCACAAAATTTGGAATTTTTTGGAGATTTGTGAAATTTCTGGCGCAATTCTGAATTGGCCAGAAAACTGATAATCAGAGTATCAGTCGACTGCCCTGGGGGCAGTCGACTGGTCAGGGCTGGTGTGGGTATCCAGCAGCTGACTTAAGTCCAAATGGTGTAAAACAAGTGTATGGGGGCTAGTACACCTTGTTTATGATTATTGGGGATTAAAAGAATCAATAATTGGGATATTATTGGGGTCTTTTTGATGTTAGGCAAAGGGGGAGAAGTGTGGGTTTAATTTGTGAAACCAAACACTCCTTTGCTAGAAACCCTAAGTTTAGGGGGAGCTAAGATTAAGGGGGAGCATGGTTGCTCCATTCTTGGCGTAAGGGAACCTTGGAGAGGTTTTTAAAAAGCCTTTGTAAGTTCAATGTAGGGAGAGTTTGGAGAAGCTTTAAAAAGCCCGGTTTGGGAAAATTCCTAACTTTGGGAAGTTAGGTGTGTGAAAATTTCTAACTTGGAAGGTTAGGTGGGAAAATTCCTAACTTGGAGGGTTAGGTGTGAAAAGTCCTAACTTGGAGGGTTAGGTGTGAAAATTCCTAACTTGGAGGGTTAGGTGTGGGATGTCTTGGGATAGAATCCATGCATTGCATATGCATTGGCGGTGTAAGTCCAAGATGGAGTCTTGGCAACGTAAGTCCAGTTGTTTAGCATTGTTTTTGCTATTCTCTACTATTTGTTTTCCCTAACTTAAATGTATTGTCAAACATCAAAAAAGGGGAGATTGTTGAGGCAATCTGTGGTCCGAAGTGACCAAGTGTTTTGATATTTGGACAAAGGGTTTAAGTTAGGTTTCCCTTGTGTTCTTATATGTGTATGTTACGTGTGCAGGTTGCGCTGGTTTACACATATGGAGTTAGCTGGACGCCTCGGTACGGTGAAGGGTGGCATGGAGACAAGCTGGAGGCTTGTGTGCACCCGAGGGACCTTGGTGAGCAGGACGATGAGATGAGGGGTGCGAACTTCGAGACATACGTGAAGTATGGCATGGAGGTAAGCTGAAGGCTTGCGTGCATCCGAGGGACGGGAGCCGAAGATGAAGAGGGCGCGAAGGCAATAGTCGAGGCTGCTGATGAGGAGTCAGTCGAGTCATAAGGGTAGGAGTGTTGTGTGATTGTACTCGAGAAATCCTAGGGTTCGAGTGCTAAGAGATGTGTACTTGGGAACGGAAACTCTAAGTGTGTGAGTGGGGGCAGTCGACTGATAAAACTCACAGAAGATTTTCAGCCTCGGACCAGTCGACTGCCCTAGGAGCAGTCGACAGGTAGCGGCTGGTGAGCTGGCAAAATTCGAACGTTGTGGTGTTAACGGTCGAATTCTGAGTGGGCAGTCGACTGCCAGCAAGGGTTTTCAGCCCGAGTTCTATTTAAAGAAACTCGATTTGGATTGAAACTCTTGACGAATTTAGTCTTGGTTAAAGGCCAAACAGTAGTCTTTGTGCTCAGAGGTTTGCATGGGATTGTGGCGAGATTTCTCCACTCACAAGTAGCGACAAGAGCTAGCCGGAGGTTATCCGGGGAGTGATCCACCGACGGATTCGTGGATTAGTCACCCGTCCGGGATGGATACCAGAACAAAGATTCGAAAATCGCTATTAACACCCCCTCTAGCATACCGGAACGATCGAACATCATGGGCCGACAGCCCAAGAAATCGAGCTGCCGGGCTACCGGCTTGCGATAGCTGCTGGGAGGCTCTCTAGGCCCGAGCGGCCCGTAAGAGCTCATACTCCTCGGGTGTAATAGTCATCATGACCAGTTGGGCGCTTCCATCGTACACTTCCAATCAGGCTAAGTACCCCTTCTTCTAGCGCCAAATTTGATCCTGTCACGAAGCGAGGTGGACTCCCAAGAGCACGCAGTCTCCCGAAAATCACGAACTGCTAAGACTGACACCGATCTACAAGAAAGAGACCATTAGAACCCGCCGGGAAAAGTCTCCGACAAGGCACTCTGACGGTCATGTCAGTCCCCGGTGGTGGAAGACCAGCAAATGCAATAGAACAGTAGCGAAAACACTATTGTGCGTACCTGGGGGACGAGGAGAAGAGAGACTTATATAGCCAGGGGAGCAGACAGCTTCTGTCACACCCCGAGACCCAGGAGCCGCTGTTCCGATAGAAAATCGGACAACACCTCCCCTGTCCGGTGGACAATTTACACATACATACATCACATATAATACACCCACACAGTCTAAATGGGTCTCAGGCCTCAAATCAAACAGAACATAAAATAAAATCGGGAAAATCATACCTGACTGCGGACCAGTCCGACTTACAATATAACACAATGCATAAAGACCACCACTGCTCACAAAAGTACAACTATACCGCCGTATAGTATGACAAAAACCCAACACAAAAGCAACAACGAAAATGTAAAGTATAACCAATGTAGAAAATGGTACCAACAAGTACTACCAACAAAATAAAGGAAATCTCGAAAACATCTCGACGAGTACGCGAACTGGGACAGGCTGTCGGGCACGCTCCAGTCAATCATCCTGAAATAAAAACAAGGAGCTAACGGAATGAGTCATAAACTCAGCGAATATCTCACCATATATATACAAGATATTCTAAGCTAGCAATAGTGTAACGGACTATCGAAATAACACAAGTATAAGCAGTGGTAAGTACAACTAAAAGAGGGAATAGGATGTATCATACCAATGTAGCAGAGTCGCCAAAACAGACATAAGGGTCTCCTGTAAGTGCATGACAATCATATGCAGCATCCAAGTAAAACAAGCACAAGTACAAAATATACGTATATACAAGTGCAATGTCATGGTCACCCCTGCCGTCGGTCAGACATCGTCACCTATGTATGGGAGGAAGCTGAGTGGAGGCCACCCTCCGACGTAGGGTTGTGACTGTCGTCCACACTCTGTCATCACTACTCCTGAGCGATCGAGTAGACGGAATGTTGCCGGTGTAACACCCCTACTCCATGACCTATCCTGGCGATATCTCTATCACTCCAGGCCATCTCTGGAGGATATCTCTATCTGAGTATTACCCCTACCCCATGTATATAAACGGGCGAGAGACATCTCTCTCTCATCTCCTGGTTTATGGACTACTCAAGAAAGGATCTCTGCATGCTACCACGCTGCGATTCACTAACCCATGAGTGCATGAGCGGAGCAGCACAGAGCTCACTACCCAATACTCCGTCAACCACTAACCCATGAGTGGTCGTATGGGTAGGTCAGTATGACTGTCGACCTGACTCATCCACAGAGGGGGCCCTTGATCAACAGTGATGCACAGTGCACGATGATACATAAAACTGGTCAAACAGTATCCACTATCTAGTCCACCTATATCAACATGACATGCAAGGATCATAGATAATGCACCAGAGCCTAAATCTTAAAGGTATAGGTATCACACGCTAGGTATAGCACAAACAGTATCAGCCAGACAAATAAAACAGTTATACCATAATCTATCACTCTATTGCTAACAAAGCATATCAAGCATATATCTGTGACTAATCTACAAGAAGAGTAGAGATACCCGCCTCCGATGTAGGAATCCCAAAAGTGAAGAGAACCCCGTCTGAAAATAATATCCGCGATAAAGAACTAAATCAATGCCCTGCATCCAAAAATAAATAACAATTACAACTTAGCTATTTATACAATTAATCAAATGACTTATCCAACAAACCAAGGTTGAGTTCAGCTTAGGTCTAACTCAAATCTAATCCAACCAACAAAAGTTGAGTTTAAATTTGGTCTAACCTAAGCCCAACCTAACCAACCTAATCATAACCGATCCAACTAGTACAAGTGAATCTAATCTCAACCCATAACATTTCACGTAGGAAGCCGAACACCTTACAACAACCTCTCTATCACCTACACAAACCCTAAGCAGAGCATACAAGCAATCCATTAGACCTACCCACTGATCAAGTTGATGATTAACTCTACATGCTCTGTTCCAAAAAAGGGAATATGATCAACACACACAGGACCCAATAGAAATGTTCCCAATACCCTTATCCTTCTCAACAACCACTCGGCAGCCTCAACCCAGCAGACACAAACATCAAGAACAACAAATCAGAACCCTAGAATCAAAGCTAATAGAGATGAACATGAACAGAGGAACTAAAACTACAATCTCCGATCAACATTCGAAACAATCTAAAACAAACTAGGTTAAGCTTCAAGACTAACTTCACGGTAAGAAGAAAAACAAACAAGATTGAATCCATCTGCCCAAAACTCACGGCCAAGATCACACAATCCAAATACTAGATCAAAATCAAAACCCCTAAATCAACATCCCCTTCCTGAAGGAAACAATTGAATCTGTGATCTGCGAGATCCATTACCCCTGGCCCCCCTGGTGTTCCTCTGCTCAAATCGCTAAGGAGAAGAAATCGCCCGTACCCTCCTCGTGTATTCGGCGGTGGCGTGGTCGTCGCTCGCTCGAGAGGAAGAAGACGAAGGCCACCAGACTTCAAATCTGCAATCTCCTTCCCGAAAAGAATCTCGACCTAACCAGGTGAGCCTCGTCGAGCAACCGGTGACAGCGCCGTGGGCTCGCTGTGGCGAAGAACGGAGGCGAGAAGAAGGAAAGGGCGTCGGCTGCTCGCTTTGGCGCTAGGACTGGCGAAAGAGGCGTGGGAGGAAATTGGAAAGGTAGAGGAATCGCTTGGCTTTGGGTTGCATTTAGGGCAATGGGAGAAAATGGAAGGGCAGAAGGGGAGGAGTCGGCGTCGATTTCGCCAATAGAGGAAAGAAGACAGCTCAAGCAATTAAGGGAAATTAAAATGGCAACACATTTGCCATTTAGTCCTCTAATTCTAGGCATTTGCCACCTAACCCTCTCCTTTAGGCCTTTATCTATTTAGGCCCTACAAATTTAGTAAATTACAATTAAGCCCTCAATTTTTTAAAGTGTCATTTCAAACATTCTTCCCCACTAACAAAAATTTGGTCCCCAAATTTATTATTTACCATCAGCAACTACTATCAACGTACTTGTAGGGTAAATGTTGAACAAACGTAATTATCATACCTCAGGTAAATAAATGGGGATATTGACCTCGGATAGTGTCCTCGAGCTCCCAAGTCGCCTCTGCATCCGAGTGGTGTTGTCATCCGACCCTAACCAGTCGGATCGTCTTGTTCCATAGCTGACGCACCCGGAATCCCAAAACCCGTACAGGTACCTCCTCATAAGTAGCGTCAGGCTGGAGCGGAACCGGCACCTTGAATAAAATGTGTGTGGCGTCTGGCACATATCCTCTGAGCATAGATACATGAAACACGTCGTGGATGCCGGTCAAGGACGGTGGAAGTGCTAGGCGATAAGCTACAACTCCAATCCTCTCCAGAATCTGGAATGGACCAATACCGTGGAGCTAGCTTACCTCTGAGCCAAAACGTTTCACCCCCTTCGTGGGTGAAACTCGCAGAAAAATATGATCCCCCACAACAAACTCTAAGGGTCTGCGTCTCCGGTCAGCATAACTCTTCTGGCGATCCTGTGTTGCTGATAACCTCTGTCTGATAGTCCGTACTAACTCTGACTCATGCTGAACTCTCTGGGGTCCTAACAGCTAAGTCTCTCCGACCTCATCCCAAAGTGTGGGTGTCCTGCATGCCCTACCATACAACGCCTCAAACGGAGCCATCTGTATCGCTGAATGAAAGCCGTTGTTGTAGGCGATTCCACCAAGTGCAAATGGTCCTTCCAACTGCCCCCAAAGTCCATCACACACGAGCGCAGTAAATCCTCCAAGGTCTGGATAGTACGCTCTGACTGACCGTCAGTCTGGGAATGAAAAGTTGTGCTAAGACAGAGCTCTGTACCCATAGCCCTCTGCAAACTCTGCCAGAACCAAGATGTAAAACGCGGATCCCTATCCGAGATAATACTCAAAGGGACTCCGTGCAATCTGACTATCTCCCGGCAATACAACTCCGCCAATCTATCAAGAGAATCTGTCTTCCGGATAGCTAAAAAGTGAGCAGATTTTGTTAGTCGATCCACAACAACCCAAATCGCATAATGACCTCTCCTAGTCCTCAGCAAACCCACAACGAAGTTCATGGTGATATGTTCCCACTTCCACTCGGGAATGGGAATCTTCTGGAGGAGTCCACAGGTCTCTGGTGCTCTGCCTTAACCTGCTGATAGACGAGACATCTAGCAACAAAGTCCGCGGCATCCCTCTTCATGTCGTTCCACCAATAGGAACGTCTCAAATCACGATACATCCGAGTGCTACCCGGATGAATGGCAAAACGTGATCGGTAAGCCTCCTGTAGCAACTCCTCTAAGATAGGGTGCGCCTCTGATACACACAACCTCCCTCGGAAGTACAGAACACCCTCCTCATCACGTGTGAAATCCGACTGCTCTCCTGTAATCGCCTGGTTGCCCAGAAACTGAATGTGTTGGTCACTGGCCTGAGCCTCTATGATCCTCGACCGAATCTCTAACTGAGCCATCAAAGTCACTAGTAAGCCTCTCTCTGTCCAAGATTGCTCCTCTAACCCCAGCTCAGAGAAACTCTGAATCAGATCTGTGACCATCACTCTGTGACATGCCAAAATAGCTCTGGACTTCCGACTGAGGGCGTCAACGACTACATTAGCTTTCCCAGGATGGTAGCTAATGGTGCAGTCGTAATCCTTCAGAAACTTCATCCACCTCCTCTATCGGAGATTCAGCTCTCGCTGAGTGAATAGATACTGAAGGCTCCGGTGGTCTGTGAAGATCTCGAAAGTGATCCCATAAAGATAATGCCTCCAGATCTTCAGCGCAAAAATGATGGCAGCCAACTCTAAGTCATGAACGGGGTAGTTCCTCTCATGCTCCTTCAGCTGTCGAGAAGCATAAGCAACCACTCGTCCATGCTGCATGAGTACCGCGCCAAGTCCCAGGAGAGATGCATCTGTATACAGAGTGAAACCATCCTCTCCAGAAGGCAGTACTAGAACTGGCGCAAATACAAGCCTCCACTTCAGCTCCTGAAAGCTAAACTCGCAATCCTCAGTCGATACAAACTTCACGGCCTTCCTGGCCAGGCGTGTAAGTGGTGATGCGATACTGGAGAAACCCTCAACGAAACGTCGGTAATAGCCCGCCAATCCCAGGAAACTGCGCACGTCATGGACTGACTGGGGCTGCTCCCAACCGGTGACAACCTCGATCTTCTGGGGTCCACTGAAATGCCCCCACTGGATACTATGTGTCCAAGAAAACCCACAGCAGATAGCCAGAATGCACACTTGATGTACTTCGCGTAGAGTTTCTCCTTTCGGAGAACCCCCAAAATGATACGAAGATGGCGAGCGTGCTCCGCCTCGGACCGAGAATATATCAGAATATCATCGATGAATACGATAACAAACTGGTCCAATACGAAAGGAAAACCCTGTTCATGAGATCCATGAACATAGCCGGGGCATTGGTGAGCCCAAACGGCATCACCAAGAACTCATAATGTCCATAGCGGGTGCGGAATGCCGTCTTGTGAATGTCTGAATCTCTGACTCTCAGCAGATGATAACTAGATCTCAAATCTATCTTGGAGTACACAGATGTACCCCTTAGCTGATCAAACAGATCATCAATACGAGGCAGTGGATACTTGTTCCTGACTGTGACTGAATTAAGCTATCTATAATCAATGCAAAGTCACATAGAACCATCCTTTTTCTTCACAAAAAGGACCGGAGAACCCCACGGGGAAGCACTCGGTCGGATAAATCCACAATCAAGTAACTCCTGGAGTTGGACCTTCAACTCGTCCAACTCTCGTGGTGCCATCCGGTAAGGTGCCTTTGATGCCGGAGCAGTCCCCAGTATCAACTCAATGGCAAACTCTACCTCCCTCTGGGGAGGTAAGCCCGGCAACTCGTCTGGAAATACATCCGGAAAATCCCTGACCACTGGAACGTCGGAGATCTGAGGAGTACTACCATCTAAAGTGCTGAGTAATGATACCAGAAATCCCTGACAACCCTGTGTAATAAGTCTCTGCGCCTGAAGTGCGGGGATAACTGCTATGTCGTCATCCCGGATGCCAAGGAATTCCCACGAGGGTTGGTCTGGAGGTCGAAAAGTGACCACCCTAGAATGGCAATCAACGGTGGCATGAGAAGCCGTGAGCCAGTCCATGCCCAGAATGATGTCGAACTCTATCATGTCCAGTACAGATAGATCCACGGTAAGGGTGACCCTCCCAAAGTCCAAAGGACACCTCTGACCTCCTGAGTTACTCCAGAACTTCTCCTGAAGGTAAGGACACTGATAACCGTGGTGCCCTAAGGGTCGGCAACTGATAGATACCATTTTGTTGATTATTTTAATTGCTAAAATCCATGTTTGACCTATGTTTTTATTGCTTAATTGTGAAATTGCCCTAGGTTTTAGGATTTCCTCTTATTTTGGACTTAATTATAAATTTGTACATTTTTTGGATTATTTGGCCACTAATCTTCTGATATATTTTTTTGTAGGCATGAAAGGATCTTGGACCTAGAGCATATTGGGTCAAACTTGAGTCGGAAGTGAACCGAATCGAATTATCAAGCTTACAATTAATCCGAGCCGTCCGATTCAAGAGCGGCTAGATCTGAGCCATCCGGGACAATCTGAAGCAATCCGAACTAGGGTTAGGGTTGATCAAGCATCCTGATCAAGATCTGAAAGTTTCATTCCAATCAGAGCTCAATCAACCGTTGGATCAAGCTCGGAGGGCTCTAGATCGTCCATTCACAGATTAGGTTGATCTGGACCATCCGTTGCACATCTGGAGGATCCAAGCTACCACGAGGCAGATCCTGACCCCAGATCAACATCCTCAAAGTTTGGCTCAAATCAGAGCAAGATCAGTCGTTGGATTTTCTCAATTCAATCTGAGCCGTCCATTCTTATGTATTTAATCAGAAATTCCCTGCCTTCAGCCGTTGTCGCGTCTTCGCTGTTCTTCGCCGTTTTCCACAGTTCTTCATCGCTTTTGCAAATTTTTCTTCCAAGAAAGCGTGACCACCTCAACTTTCATCCCAGATCAAGAATTGAGTCTTTGGTGATCGTTCCTTGAAGAATTCAGCTCCATTTATGCCGGAACAGGGATTGTTTGAGGGTTTCGGCAATTCCTCAGTCAGACCACTTTCTTCTCATCCACAATCCATCTCCAAGCGTCTGAGCCACTTGTAGGGGTTCTCAGGTGAGCTTAGACGATTCTCTAATCATCATCGCAGCTCCACCAGTTGAGATGGAGTGGATCGGATTGTAAATTCCAGCCAAGCGCAGATTTGAGAAGAATCGACTTCAGAAATGATTTTCCACTGATTTGCTGAGCCTAGGGGTTCGAAGCCAGCTCTTGCTTGACGACTAAGAAGTTCTTGAGCTGAGAAAGGGTTGAGGAGTAGCTTAGATAATTAAGTTCATTGTGTTCTAGCTGTAATTTAAGTTCTGCGCAACTCTGTTCTAGATTTTTAGTTTTATCAGCTGCCTTAGTTTGTGTTTCTGAATTGTTTGGATTCATTAGGTTTTTAATCTTCGAGTTCAGTAATTTAGGAACTTGTTTAGTGATCAATTGAGTTAAATTTCAGTTCACTTTTGTTTAGTTTGCTGCGTGCCAAATTGTGTTGCTGCGTGCCAAGCTAAACTGCTGCGTATCAGAATTTTCAGTCCCATTTCACTAGATTCGGTTAAGTAATTGCTAGTTAAGTTTCTTTGTGCCTAGATTAGTTACTTGTAATCATTTTGCATTAGCTAGCTCAGCCTTTAATCTATTGCGGAAAAAATCTGTAGCTAATCCTTTCAATTCTGCATCTGAAATTTCAGCCATTTGGTTTCTGAATTTGTGCTTTTCAAGTTCTGATTTCAGTTTCAATTCCTCACCTTAGTCTTGCTTAGTTCTTTCTTAATACCCTTGTTTCCCAATTGAACCACTCAGCTTAAACAATTGAGCTGAAGATTTACTTATTTCACAATTTAGAGAAAGTGTTTGGCACAAAGAGTCTTCCCTTGCGTGCCAATTGATTTGAACATTTTTGCATCTGAATTTAACTTGTTTTTGTGGCATATGATTGTGTTCGGAATCAATAAGTTAGCATTCACTCATTTCTGAATTTTGTTGGCAGTGGTTGGCTTCCAAAAACATTGTAGCTAGTTGAGTTGTTTGTTTGATTTTCTTAATTTCGCATGCCACTAATTGTTGCAAGCTTGTTTGTTTCCGAAAACTCCTATCACTGCTTTACTTCATTGCATAGCATTTCTTTTATTTTGTTGAAATCAGAAATCAGTTTCCAAAAATTTGGTGAGTGCTTGATTAGGTTTCCATTAGGTTGAGTACTAAGTGTCATCTCTTTGTTTAGTTCATGAGTTGAGTTCTCTATTTTTCATTGTGCTTTCATATCTGAATTATAACCCAAAATCCAATTACTTATTTGAAACCCAAAAACACAAACGACACATAAACCAAGCTCGAATCAAACACGACAACTAGCCCCGAGAAAAATACGACCTGTGGCCCCTTTGCTACGCTTTTCATATTTTTGATTGCAAAAAGGGTTTCCAGCATTCATATACATTTAAATTTGAGACCCACATTCGTGACAATCTATTTTGGGTCTATCAAATTTTTGGCGCCGTTGCCGGAGAATTACTAGTTGATTTGTTTGATTTTTTGCTTGTGCACTCATTCCATATCATTCTTGATTTATTTTTGTGCTTATTGTTATATCTGTTGATTTGATTCTATTTGTTTATCTCTTTATCCACTTTTACTGCGATTTGTCTTGTTTTATGACCAGGTCTTCAGGTGGTGATTTAGAAGAATTCGACCCTGAGATTGAGAGGACTTTCAGAGCCAGGAGGAGCCAGGGCATTCTTTCTGAGACTACAGATATCCCTCCTATTCAGACTATTTTCACTCACTCAGGCAGTGACATGGCAGACCACCAGAGAACTATGAAGGAGCTCGCAGCACCAGATGCTGCATTTCAGTACTCCAGCATAGCTTATCCAGAGCTGGGGGGAAATTTTGAGTTAAGATCTGGACTCATCAATTTACTGCCTAAGTTTCAGGGATTAACTGGAGAGGATCCAAACAGACATCTGCACGAATTCCATGTTGTATGCTCTACTATGAAGCCTCAGGGCATTTCTGAAGAAGATATCAAGCTGAGAGCTTTCCCCTTCACACTGACAGGAGCAGCAAAAGACTGGTTTTATTATCTACCTACGGGGCATGTGTCTAGTTGGATCGCTATGAAGAAGGCATTTTTGGAAAAGTATTTCCCAGCCTCCAGAACAGCAATAATCAGAAAAAGCATCTGTGGAATTCAGCAAGTGGTGGGCGAGACGCTATATGATTACTGGGAGAGATTCAACAAATTGTGTTCAAGTTGCCCCCAGCATCAGATCAGTGAGCAACTGTTGATTCAATACTTTTATGAGGGATTGCTGCAGATGGACAGAGTCATGATAGATGCTGCAGCTGGAGGGGCCCTAGTGAACAAGACGCCAATTCAAGCTAGGGAGCTCATTTCAAATATGGCTGAGAATTCCCAACAATTTGGGAGCAGAGCCTTGACCACCAGAGGAGTGGGTGAAGTTCAAGTAGTTCCTACTGATCAGAAAGAGATAAGTAATTCATTGGCAGAGATCACATCACTTATTAAGGAGTTGAAGGTTAATAATGCAAATCAAGGCTCAACTCTTTCAGTACCTCCACAGTCAAGTCAAGTGATAAGTGTGTGCGGCATTTGCTCTAGTCAAGAGCACACTTCAGACTCATGCCCTACCCTCCAACAGGACGAGACAGTAGCAGCATTAGTAAGAGGACAATTTCAAGCAAGAAACAATCCTTATTCCTCTACTTATAACCCCGGTTGGAGGAATCATCCTAACTTGAGGTACGAGAACGCTTTCTGCCAACAAGACCCTCAATCGTAGCCCTCACAGCAGCCCTTACAGAATTTCCAGCAGCCCCAGCAAACTCAGATTAATCAGCAAGCTTTTCAGCCGTCAAACCAAAATTTTCAGCCTCCGTTTCAGCCTAATTCCCAACAATTTCAGCAACAATTTCAGCAATTCGAACCTCAATTCCAACAATATCATCAAGGGCAGCAAGGTTTTCAATCATTTCCAGCTTTCCAAGCTCAAAACCAACAAAATTTTCAGCCTTCACAGCCCTTGAATCAGAATTTCCAGCCCTATAATCAAGGGTTTCAAAGTCAGAGTTTTCAGCCCTCGCCACAGAATTTTTCACTTCAAAATCAGAACTTTCAAGGTTACAATTCCCAGCAAGGTTTCCAAGCATATCAGCCCTTTAATCAGCCCTATCAACAGCCCACTCAGCCCTCTTATCAGCCCCAATTCAAACCGCAGCAGGGTAATATTTTTCAACCGACTACTTCCTCATTTCAAGGTCAGTCAAGGAGCTATGCTAACCAAGGAGGCTATGGGAGCTCAAGTGGAGGAAATGCGCAGCAACAACAAATGATGGAGATGATACAACAAATGTTTCCCACCATACAAAACCTTGAGAGACAAATGGGGCAATTGGCTAGTGGGATCAATCAAAACAAGCTCAAGGATCAAGTCAACTCCCTTCCAAAACTGTTCCTAATCCTAAAGGAAAGGTGAGTGCTATTTATTTGAGGAGTGGGAAGGTCAATTCATCTCCAAAGAGTCCAAGAGCAGATTTTTCAGAAAACCGGACAGCAACTTCGATTCCAGCTCAGAACATGCATGAAACGACTTCAAATTCAGCTGATTCCACCCCTAGCCCGTGCCCAACCCCTTCCTTAAGTAACCCTCCAATTTTGGTGGAAAACGGAGAAGAAATCAGTGCCGAGATGCAAGGTACAGCAGCCAATACGCATGGGACAGCAGGGCAGAATTCAGCCTCTCCACTTCCGGCCAAAGAAGATGATTTTAGGGTTCCTTTACCCTTTCCACAGCAAAGAACACATGCCAAAAGACAAGGGGAGAAGGAGAAGGCTAAGGAATTTAATGAACTAGTGGAGCTTTTCAGCAAAGTGGAGATCAATATACCTTTGTTGACCATGATCAAACAAATTTCAAAGTATGCTAAGTTTTTGAAGGATCTTTGTGTTAACAAGAGGAAGCTTAAGGAAAATGAATTGGTCAGCATTGGGAAAAATGTTTCATCGCTCATTCATGCCCTACCTCAGAAATGTGAAGACCCTGGGATGTTTACTGTTTCTTGTGAGATAGGGAGCACTACATTCCATGATGCTATGCTTGATTTAGGAGCTTCCATAAATGTGATGCCCAGGTCAGTCTTTCAGATGCTTGGCATAGGCCCTTTACAGCCCACTGGCGTGGTGATACAGCTAGCAGACAGAAGCCAGACCCGCCCAGCAGGTATGATTGAGGATGTTTTGGTGAAGGTAAAGGAGCTAATATTTCCTGCAGATTTTTATATCTTCGATATGGAGGGAGATTATCTTGCACACCGTTCTCCACTTATTCTAGGCAGACCTTTTCTGAAGACGGCCAGAACAAAGATTGATGTATATGTCGGTACACTTTCCATGGAGATTGGAGATACGGTTATTCAGTTTAGCCTTTTCGATGCTATGAAGCATCCGAGAGAGGATCACTCCGTTATGAGCATGGACAGTCTTGAGGAGCTGGAGCAGACAGAGTTAGAGGCTGAGGGATTTTTATCTGATTTTTCTGGAGGAGCTATTCATTCAGAGGAGGCTGAGAGAGTATTTACTGCTGAGACTGAGGAATTTTCAGATGCATTTACAGCTGGAGAGATTATTCTAGGTGTAGGGGATTGCACAGAGCCCCAAGGATCATCTATTTCTGTTGAGATTCAAAGTGTAGGGGATTGCACAGAGCCCCAAGGATCACTTGTACCAGTAGAGTGCTTAATAGAACTTGAACCTGATATGGACCCTATACTTGACCAGGAGGAAGCTATGGACACATCTATCATTGTGGAACCTCCAGGTATTTTTCAGCACGATCAGGTAAGTATTTCTTTTATTTTTTTGGAAACATCAAGGGAGGTACCAAAAGTTGATTTTATTGGCTGCGATACATTTCTTGATTTGTTATGTGTGGGAAATAATTGGGAAAATTTCATTGGAGTATCCAAAATAGATTTCATTGATTATGATAAGTGTCTTGATGCATCTTGGGTAGATATTCATTGTAAAAAATTCTTTGAGATGCCTAAACTTGATTTTATTGAATGTGATGCATTTTTGGATACATTTTATGCAAAGACTGATATTATTTTATTTCCTTCATACCCTGCACGCTTGAGAGGGGTATTACATTGTTTTGCAGGGTCCAGAAGACTACTGGAGTGGGAGCTTCATCTGAACAGACTCAAACCTCTTGGAATGTGTCCCAAAAAGAATAAAGAGGAAGTAGATTTTACTTTAATTCAAAACACTCTACCTCTTAAATGGGTCTTGTATTTAAATAATCTTCGTCCACCTGAACAGGTTGCTATTAAGTCCAAGTGTGGGGGAGCGATGCATAGTAAAGTTGAACAAATGAAAGAGGCTCTTTCGCACACCCTGACTCCTCCACTACCATGATGGAGGTTATTTCTTGACAGACTCCGACCGCCAGAAATAAAAGGGAGTTTGATCTTTCTTGCCTTTTCCTTTATTGCATGTTTTCACTTTTGAAATGAGTTCTTATTAATAAATAAGTGAGTAGAGTAACATGAATAAAAGTCATTGTAAATACCATGTCTTTTCTTTTAGCACTTCTTCTTGCATGATTAGGAATAAATGTATCCCTCTAGGTTATCTTTATGTCATTTTAGAATCTTTTGAAAATAAATTAAATTTGGTTGTTAAAACTTAGGGTTTGAGCTCATGGATGAAATCTTGGATATTTGAGTACTACTTTGCTTTAGATTCTTAATTGAGGACTTGGGATGAATTATTTTTACCTAGTGAGAATTAGCCTTATATTTGTGATACACATATGTTATTGTACTCTAGAACTTGCTTAGGTTCTTTCAAAATCATATTTCGTTGATTGGATCACATCTATGAAGACTAATCATATTGTTTCCCTTTTTTCCATGTTATTCTTAGCAATGATCATACTTGATACATACTCTTTTCAATTTGTCTTTCCTTATTCCTACTCTTAACCTCAATTTTCCATGGATTTGTTTGCTTGGGATGTTTTCTTTATGCTACTTGCCCGAGACGGACAAAGATTTAAGTGTGGGGGAGTGATTAGTGTTTTGGAAAAGTTTTGTATCAAGAAGGCATTTTGATCAAAAGAAAAAAATTTTGCAATGGAAGGATGGAAACAATTACACTTTGAGTAAGTTTGAATTCCAAGAAGAAGTGGTTAAAGATGGAAATCAATTGAAGATCCAAGAAGCTGTGCATTGAAACCCATTTGCACTCAAAAAGCAGTGAGACAATTGTTTGTGCCAAAGCAAGGAAAAAAATTTCTGTGAAGCATGATTGGATCAGAATTGCTCATGGTTGTAGCTGTGCTTTGTTCGGAAAATTCAGAACCATATGACAGAATCTAAGTTGCAGTTGAGTGGAATCAAAAATGCTGAATTGAAGGCTGCATTAAGGTTGAACAAAAGCTGATATGAAGCTGAATTGAAGTTTTCTTGGTTGTAAAATCAGAAATGTTGAGAGAAAACTGGAATTTGCCGAGTGTTGACATGGAGCTGCTGAAATGACATGGAAGCTACATTATGACCCTGCTAGAAGATGAACTGCAGCTGTATAGTATTTAAGCGTGGAACAAAAGCATTGCAAGAAGGAAAAGAAAATTCTGAAATGTTTGTGCCAAAGAGGGTAGCTATTCATTTAAAGCTCACGGAAAGGGTTGAGTTGAAGCTGATATTTGATCAGAATTCAAGCACAAAGTGAGCTGCAAGACTGCTGGCCACAACATAACTGAATTCTGAAATTTCTGCACAAGTTTGTATCAACTTGGGACCAAAATTGGTTTGACTCAAAAGTAGGGAAGTCAAGAGCAGCAACCTGTTGTTGGAAGACTGAATTGAGGGCTGTAAACTCTGAATTGAAGCTGAATTGAAGGCTGATGAAATTGGAATTAAAGCTGAGAAGAAGCTGAGCTAAAACTGAAAAGTTAGAAGCAGGAAGTTCTGAGCTGAGTTGCAAGGATAGCTGCTGAAATGATTGAGGCTGATTTCCAATCTGCATGGAATCAGCTTACATGGAAATCTGAAGGCTGCAGTAAATCTGTGCAGTGTGGAAGCCAGAATTTCCAGCCGACTTCAATCACCAAAAACTGACTTGGATTGTAAGGAAGTCACTCGACAGTTATTAGAGTTTATGGAGAACAGAAAAGAAGAGATGAGATTGAAGCAGAAAATGCAGAGAATTATGTGCCAAAAGGAAAATCTGTGAAGCTGATATGATTAGAAATGACTTGGATTAGAACTTGAACTGAATGACAACTAATATGAATTGAATTCGGCTGAGTTGAAGCTGACCAAATCTGATCAGGGCAGAAGATTTGTGCCAAAAACAGAGGAGAAAAAAATTCTGGGCAGTGTAGAAATTGAAGTGCAAATGAATTGAGTTGAAACTAATGTGACTGCTGCAAGGGATGCTGAAAAGGACTCAAATCAAGCCACTCGAAGCCCAAGAGGTTTTGGAGAACAGCAAGTTGATACTTAAGCTGAAAATTCGGTTATGAAAGGAGAAAAACCAGTAAAAATGCTATGAAGGCAGTTTGTACCAACTTGCAATCTAATTTGAGTTTTTGAGGCTATAAATCAAGGCAGTAGGTATAGGAATGTATCTGAAATTGTTAGGCACCTCCACTGCTGATCAAAGGAGAAAGAAATGTGGTTGATTGGATTTTTCAGATCAAGAACAGAAAAAGAAAGAAGGATGCAGTGGGCTGAATTCGAAACAGCTGGGATCAACCTTTCCATCTCTATTTGATGCTAACTGCCAACCAGAAAAATGCAGGAGTTTGCAAGGTCTGAGATTGAAGCCGTGGATGCTAGAATCTGATGCAGGAAAATGCAAGAAAAATTCGAAACAATTGTTGATCAGAATAGAAAGTAAAGAGGCTGAAATTGAACTTGTTGAGCAGAATTTTGAGTGGAATTCTTTAAGTGCTCAACTACTTCTAGATGCCAACTGATATGAAGAAATTAGAGTTTTGCAAGATCTGAAAGGCTCCATTAGAAGATTAAGAGCAGGAAACAAAAAGAGAAGAAAAACAGTTTGAAAAAAAAAGAGCAAAAACAAAGATGACACACAATTAAAAACTTGGCACTATAAAATCATTGAATGTTTTTCTCATCCGGATTTAAGTTTTATTTCATTTCATTTCTGACCTTGCTAGAGAGAAAGGAAAAGAGGAAAAATCAGGAAAGAAGATGGAGAAAGAAATTTGTCACGCAAGGTGGAAGTTGGCACATTGAGATCAATAGAGTTTTATTCATCCAAGTCGAAGTCATTGTTCAAGATTAACTCCACCACATTTTTGATATCACTAGAGGACTGATAAGAGGGGCAAAGCATATTGGAAACATACTTGAGCACTCAAGTCTTCCACTTTATCATTTTTCCATTTTCTTGGCTTTTACTCCATTTCTTACCATTTTCCATGTTTTCACTTGTTTTGTAGATGTGAATCCTAATCATGATTAATGGTGGAGAGTAGATAATAAGCAAGCCTATGGTAGTGCAAGAAGCATGTGTGTTTGAGTGAGCTCCACTTCCATCATCAACTTAGAACTTAGGAGAGAGCCACCCAAAATTTTCCTTGAAAGGCTAGTGATTTAAATTCATCTCAATGAATCATGATGGATGAAAAAGCTAAGTTGTTGATTTAAGGACGAGATACTAATCCATAGAGCTTAGATTTTTGACAATTGTCAACCTTAGGTAATTTCTTTTCATTTGCTTCTAATTATGCTTAAGAAAGCCTAAGGGATACATACTTAGTGTTTTCGCGAGACGCTCAAGGTTAAGTGTGGGGGAGTTGATAGATACCATTTTGTTGATTATTTTAATTGCTAAAATCCATGTTTGACCTATGTTTTTATTGCTTAATTGTACAATTGCCCTAGGTTTTAGGATTTCCTCTTATTTTGGACTTAATTGTAAATTTACATATTTTTTTGATTATTTGGCCACTAATCTTCTGATATATTTTTTTTGTAGGCATGAAAGGATCCTGGACCTAGAGCATATTGGGTCAAACTTGAGTCGGAAGTGAACCGGATCGAATTATCAAGCTTACGATTAATCCGAGCCGTCCGATTCAAGAGCGGCTAGATCTGAGCCATCCAGGACAATCTGAAGCAATCCGAGCTAGGGTTAGGGTTGATCAAGCATCCTGATCAAGATCTGAAAGTTTCATTCCAATCAGAGCTCAATCAACCGTTGGATCAAGCTCGGAGGGCTCTAGATCGTCCATTCACAGATTAGGTTGATCTGGACCATCCGTTGCACATCTGGAGGATCCAAGCTACCACGAGGCAGATCCTGACCCCAGATCAACATCCTCAAAGTTTGGCTCAAATCAGAGCAAGATCAGCCGTTGGATTTTCTCAATTCAATCTAAGCCGTCCATTCTTATGTATTTAATCAGAAATTCCCTGCCTTCAGCCGTTGTCGCGTCTTCGCTGTTCTTCGCCGTTTTCCACAGTTCTTCATCGCTTTTGCAAATTTTTCTTCCAAGAAGGCGTGACCACCTAAACTTCCATCCCAGATCAAGAATTGAGTCTTTGGTGATCGTTCCTTGAAGAATTCAGCTCCATTTGTGCCGGAACAGGGTTTGTTTGAGGGTTTCGGCAATTCCTCAGTCCGACCACTTTCTTCTCATCCACAATCCATCTCCAAGCGTCTGAGCCACTTGTAGGGGTTCTCAGGTGAGCTTAGACGATTCTCTAATCATCATCGCAGCTCCACCAGTTGAGATGGAGTGGATCGGATTGTAAATTCCAGCCAAGCGCAGATTTGAGAAGAATCGACTTCAGAAATGATTTTCCACTGATTTGCTGAGTCTAGGGGTTCGAAGTCAGCTCTTGCTTGACGACCAAGAAGTTCTTGAGCTGAGGAAGGGTTGAGGAGTAGCTTAGATAATTAAGTTCATTGTGTTCTAGCTGTAATTTAAGTTCTGCGCAACTCTGTTCTAGATTTTCAGTTTTATCAGCTGCCTTAGTTTGTGTTTCTGAATTGTTTGGATTCATTAGGTTTTTAATCTTCGAGTTCAGTAATTTAGGAACTTGTTTAGTGATCAATTGAGTTAAATTTCAGTTCACTTTTGTTTAGTTTGCTGCGTGCCAAATTGTGTTGCTGCGTGCCAAGCTAAACTGCTGCGTATCAGAATTTTCAGTCCCATTTCACTAGATTCGGTTAAGTAATTGCTAGTTAAGTTTCTTTGTGCCTAGATTAGTTACTTGTAATCAGTTTGCATTAGCTAGCTCAGCCTTTAATCTATTGCGGAAAAAATCTGTAGCTAATCCTTTCAATTCTGCATCTGAAATTTCAGCCATTTGGTTTCTGAATTTGTGCTTTTCAAGTTCTGATTTCAGTTTCAATTCCTCACCTTAGTCTTGCTTAGTTCTTTCTTAATACCCTTGTTTTCCCAATTGAACCACTCAGCTTAAACAATTGAGCTGAAGATTTACTTATTTCACAATTTGGAGAAAGTGTTTGGCACAAAGAGTCTTCCCTTGCGTGCCAATTGATTTGAACCTTTTTGCATCTGAATTTAACTTGTTTTTGTGGCATATGATTGTGTTCGGAATCAATAAGTTAGCATTCACTCATTTCTGAATTTTGTTGGCAGTGGTTGGCTTCCAAAAACATTGTAGCTAGTTAAGTTGAGTTGTTTGTTTGATTTTCTTAATTTCGCATGCCACTAATTGTTGCAAGCTTGTTTGTTTCCGAAAACTCCTATCACTGCCTTTACTTCATTGCATAGCATTTCTTTTATTTTGTTGAAATCAGAAATCAGTTTCCAAAAATTTGGTGAGTGCTTGATTAGGTTTCCATTAGGTTGAGTACTAAGTGTCATCTCTTTGTTTAGTTCATAAGTTGAGTTCTCTATTTTTCATTGTGCTTTCATATCTGAATTATAACCCAAAATCCAATTACTTATTTGAAACCCAAAAACACAAACGACACATAAACCAAGCTCGAATCAAACACGACAACTAGCCCCGAGAAAAATACGACCTGTGGCCCCTTTGCTACGCTTTTCATATTTTTGATTGCAAAAAGGGTTTCCAGCATTCATATACATTTAAATTTGAGACCCACATTCGTGACAGTCTATTTTGGGTCTATCAGCAACCTGCAGATCTTGCTCAAGAACGCCCGTGATATAAAAGAATACGAACTACCAGTATCAATGAGCAAATCAATAGTGAGTGCGTAAAGCAAAACTGTACCTCGAAAAACGGATCCATCCGCTCGATGAGCCTCCTCTCGAGTAACAACATAAACTCGGCTCGACTCTGGCAGTGGTGGAGGTGGGGGTAATGCCAGTGCAGTAGGCACAGAAGGTAACTGAGGTACCGATGCCCCAGAAATCTGAGACTGCTGATAGACAGGTAGTTGATACCCAGTATAAATCTACTGACGAGGCTCTGAAATCGAAGGCTGAACTGAAGGATAGGATACCACAGATGACGCTGCAGCCTCCTAACCCTAACCAAATAAGTAGTAGAGCTGGATCGGTGGAGGGGCAGCCTGCTGCTGTCGTGCAGAAGTCTGGGCCTTTCGGCCTCCCCGCTGGGCCCCCGGCTGGCCAGAAGATCCTCCTCCAGCTGAGCCTCCTGTCCCCTCTGAGGGCAGTTGTGTCTCCGATGGCCAGGCTGTTTGCAATGGAAACAAACAGTCTGTCCAATGGTACAACTCGACCTGCCGTGCACCCTGGAACCACACCACGTGCAATGATAAGACGCATTGGACCTCTGCCGGTCCTGTCGAGAGAACTGGGAAGGTCCTGATGCTGAACCTCCTGCTTTCTGAGGTCGAGGAGCGACCACAGAAACATCCTGTGTTGGCTGCTCCTGTCTATCTCGCTTCCGCGAGGACTGGGTCTGAGAAGTCTGCAATGTCTTCTTGTCCTTCTTCCTCTCTGAGGATAGTCTCTGCTGCATCGCCTCCACATGTAAGGCACGGTCCAGTGCCTGTCCGTAGGAGGTCAGATCCCAGGGGGACATCCGAGACTAGATGTAAGGAGCCAAACCTCTAAGAAAATGGGTCATCCTCTCGATATCTCCAGGAAACATCTGAGGACAACTCTCGGACAATCGATGGAACTCTGCATAATCTGCCACCGACCGCTCTCCCTGATGTATCTCCAGAAAGTCCTGCCATCGAGTCAACTGCTGTGCAGCTGGGAAGTACTAAGTGGTGAACGCCTGTCGAAATCTCTCCCAGGTGATCGGCTGAGTGCCCATAACCAATCGCTGAGTGATCCACCATGTCTCAGATCGGTCGCGCATGTGATACGCCACGAGCTCAACCCGCTCCAGATTTGTACACTCTAGGTATATGAACATCCTCTCCAGCGTCTCCAGCCAAGCGCGATCCACATTCGTATCGGGGGTTCCATGGAACAGAGTAAGATGGCCCTTAGCCGCCTGTGCTAATGCCGGAATCCGAGCCACAAATCGGCTCGGAACAGTAGTAGTAGGTGCTGCCGGGGGTAATGTAGAATCTCTGGATGGTACCGTCGGCCCTGGCGGCTGTATATCTATCGGCTGCGCAGTCTGAGGCTCTGACTGAACCGGAGCAAATGCTGGTGGAGCAGATGATGGGACAGCCTGGGTTTGAAACATCTGAAACATCTGCTGCATCATCTGCTGCTGCTGAGCCATCTGCTGCATGCATCTGCTGCTGCACCATCTGCTGCATCATCTGCTACATCATCGATGATGCAGCATCCTGAGGTGCCGCAGCAGGTGCCACTGGGGCAGATGCTGCAGTCGTACCTACTAGAGGTACCACCGGTACTCCAGTCGGAAATGGCGACGGTGTCCGCGGGGGCTGAGATCTCTGATCATCAGGAGTCTCGGAAGAGGAACGTCCTCGGCCACAAAACCCTGTCCGTGTCCGTCTCACAGGACCCTCCTCTGTCCCCGTCACCGTCGCTCGCTGAGACACTCGCGTCCTCCTATGCGAGGGTCGACCCGGCCCACCAGGTTGGCGGGGTGGAGTCAACTCTACGCGTCCCGGCATACCTGTAGAGATATGTCATTCATTAATACCTGCCTAAAAATTTCTAGAATTAACAACCAAACCTGCTACAGAATGTAAGATCGTCGCCTGGAGTTGTCCCGTCGCCGCCATGTCCCAATCGCGCCTATCAAGAAAATGACTCCGACATAAAATTCGAAAAAAATAGCCACAAGACCACAAGGTATCTCGAGAACCTCGCTCTGATACCAAATAAATTGTCACGCCCCGAGACCTAGGAGTCGCTGTTCCGATAGAAAATCGGACAACACCTACCCTATCCGACGGACAATTTACACATACATACATCACATATAACACACCCACGCAGTCTAAATGGGCCTCAGGTCTCAAATCAAGACAGAACATAAAATAAAATCGAGAAAACCATACTTGACTGCGGACCGGTCCGACTTACGACAAAAACACAATGCATAAAGGCCACCACTCCTCACAAAAGTACAACTATACCGCCGTATAGTATGACAAAAACCCAACACAAAAGCAATAGCGAAAATGTAAAGTATAACCAATGTAGAAAATGGTACCAACAAGTACTACCAACAAAATAGAAGGAAATCTCGAAAACATCTCGACGAGTACGCGAACTGGGACAGGCTGTCGGGCACGCTCCAGTCAATCATCCTGAAATAAAAACAAGGAGCTAACGGGATGAGTTATAAACTCAGTGAATATCTCACCATATATACAAGATATTCTAAACTAGCAACAGTATAACGGACTATCGAAATAACACAAGTATAAGCAGTGGTAAGTACAACTGAAAGAGGGAATAGGATGTATGATACTAATGTAGCAGAGTCACCAAAACAGACATAAGGGTCTCCTGTAATGCATGACAATCATATGTAGCATCCAAGTAAAACAAGCACAAGTACAAAATATACGTATATACAAGGTGCAATGTCATGGTCACCCCTGCCGTCGGTCAGACATCGTCACCTATGTACGGGAGAAAGCTGAGTGGAGGCCACCCTCCGACGTAGGGTTGTGACTGCCGTCCATACTCTGTCATTACTACTCCTGAGTAATCGAGTAGACGGAATACTGCCGATGTAACACCCCTACTCCATGACCTATTCTGGCGATATCTCTATCAGCTCCAGGCCATCTCTGGAGGATATCTCTATCTGAGTGTTACCCCTACCCCATGTATATAAACGGGGGAGAGACCTCTCTCTCTCTCATCTCCTGGTATATGGACTACTCAAGAAGGGATCTCTGCCTGCTACCACGCTCCGATTCATTAACCCATGAGTGCATGAGCGGAGCAGCACAGAGCACACTACCCAATACTCCATCAACCACTAACCCATGAGTGGTCGTATGGGTAGGTTAGTATGACTGTCGACCTGACTCACCCACAGAGGGGGGCCCCTGATCAACAGTGATGCACTGTGCACGATGATGCATAAGACTGGTCAAACAACATCCACTATCTAGTCCACCTATATCAACATGATATGCAAGGATCATAGATAATGCACCACAGCCTAAATCCTAAAGGTATAGGTATCACATGCTAGGTATAGCACAAACAGTATCAGCCAGACAAATAAAAGAGTTATACTATAATCTATCACTCTATTGCTAACAAAGCATATCAAGCATATATTTGTGACTAATCTACAAGAAGAGTCAGAGATACCCACCTCCGATGTAGGAATCCCAAAAGTGAAGAGAATCCCGTCTGAAAATAATATCCGCAACAAAGAACTAAATCAATGCCTTGCATCCAAAAATAAATAACAATTACAACTTAGCTATTTATACAATTTATCAAATAACTTACCCAACAAACCAAGGTTGGATTCAGATTAGGTCTAACTCAAATCTAATCCAACCAACAAAAGTTGAGTTTAAATTTGGTCTAACCTAAGCCCAACCTAATCATAACCGGTCCAACTAGTACAGGTGAATCTAATCTCAACCCATAACATTTCACAGTAGGAAGCCGAACACCTTACAGCAACCTCTCTATCACCAACACAAACCCCAAGCAGAGCATACAAGCAATCCATCAGACCTACCCACTGATCAAGTTGATGATTAACTCTACATGCTCTGTTCCAAAAAGGGAATATGATCAACACACACAGGACCCAATAGAAATGATCCCAAAACCCTTATCCTTCTCAACAACCACTCGACAGCCTCAACCCAACAAACACAAACATCAAGAACAACAAATCAGAATCCTAGAATCAAAGCTCATAGAGATGAACATGAACAGAGGAGCTAAAACCACAATCTCCAATCAACATTCGAAACAATCTAAAACAAACTAGGTTAAGCTTCAAGACTAACTTCACGGTAAGAAGAAAAACAAACAAGATTGAATCCATCTGCCCAAAACTCACGGCCAAGATCACACAATCCAAATACTAGGTCAAAATCAAAAACCCTAAATCAACATCCCCTTACCTGAGGGAAACAATTTGAATCTGTGATCTGCGAGATCCAATACCCCTAGCCCCCTGGTGTTCCTCTGCTCAAATCGCTAAGGAGAAGAAATCGCCCGTACCCTCCTCGTGTATCCGGCGGTGGCGTGGTCGTCGCTCACTCGAGAGGAAGAAGACGAAGGCCACCAGACTTCAGATCTGCAATCTCCTTCCCGAAAAGAAGCTCGACCTAACCGGGTGAGCCTCGTCGAGCAACCGGTGACAGCGCCGTGGGCTCGCTGTGGCAAAGAACGGAGGCGAGAAGAAGGAAAGGGCGTCGGCTGCTCGCTTTGGCGCTAGGACTGGCGGAAGAGGCGTGGGAGGAAATCGGAAAGGTAGAGGAATCGCTTGGCTTTGGGTTGTATTTAGGGCAATGGGAGAAAATGGAAGGGCATAAGGGGAGGAGTCGGCGTCGATTTCGCCGATAGAGGAAAGAAGGCAGCTCGAGCAATTAAGGGAAATTAAAATGGCAACACATTTGCCATTTAGTCCTCTAATTCTAGGAATTTGCCACCTAACCCTCTCCTTTATGCCTTTATCTATTTAGGCCCTACAAATTTAGTAAATTACGATTAAGCCCTCAATTTCTTAAAGTGTCATTTCTAACTGCTTCTGCCCCGTCTGCCACCTATTTATTTATGCGATGACTATTGGGATCTCCCGGCACCAAAACACAAAAATGCAGCGGAAACAAGATCCCTCGAGCGATCCATGCGAAAGAAAACTCGTACGAAGTTCATCTATCTACGGTGTATACCTTTGGAGTGTGCCCTTCGCTTATCCCGCTCATCCAAGATGCGTCGGATCTCTTACACGTTCAGGCGTCCGTGCCTCTATGCGTATCCACACGGACACGATCTCTCAACTTCGGGAAGAACTACCTTAGTTGTGCTAGCAACTTGAGGTAGTTCACAAAACTACCAAGAACCCCAAAAGGGGTTTCGGCCAAGAGGGAGAAGAGGAAGAAGAGAGGAAGGGAAGAAGGGAAAGCTCACACACATACTTGTCATTCAAAATGACTAGACTCTCTTTTATACTCATCCCATGAATATGATGAGTCTTTTATCTCTTTGACTTTCCTTCATTAAAGCCAATAAAGAGCACATCTTTTCATATGACTCTTCACCTTCTCTTCATCTAATGAAGAGAGACTTTTCTCTTTCCTTCATTAAACACTTTAATGAATTTCCCTTGCAATTTCGACCGGGCCTCTCGGGCTTCCAACCAGGTCTCCCGACCTAGTCTCCCGAGCAGGTCCCCGAGCTCTCGACCAAGTCTACCAAGCTCCGACCCAGTCTACCGAGTGCCGAGCTCCCAACCCAGTCTGCCAAGCTCCGACCCAGTCTGTCGAGTGTCAACCAAGTGGGTCGAGCTCCAACCCAGTTTGCCGAGCTCCGACCCAGTCTGCCGAGTACCGACCAAGTCTCCCAGCTCCTAGCCCGAGCTCCCGACCCAATCTCCCGAGTTCCCAACTCGAGCTCCCGATCAGATCTCCGAGTTCGTAACTCGAGCTCCCGATCAGATCTCCGAGTTTCCAACTCGGGCTCCCGATCAGATCTCCCGAGTTCCCAACTCAGGCTCCCGATCATATCTCCTAAAGCATCATTGTTGGGGCAATCGGCCCTGAAATGATCTGGAGGATCATGATATTTTGATGTGTGGGCAATATGGTTAAGTTAGGATGTGTGTTGTTCTCATATGTGTACATGAGTGTGCAGGTGTACAGGTACACATGGACTTGGTTGATGTCTTCAGGTGAAGGATGGCATGGAGGTAAGCTGGAGGCTTGTGTGCGCATCCGAGGGACCGTTGGATAGCAGAGATGATGAGCCGAGGGATGCGGGCTTCGAGGCGTACGTGAAGGATGGCATGGAGGCAAGCTAGAGGCTGCGTGTGCATCTGAGGGACGAGAGCCAAAGATGAAGAGGGTGTGAACGTAACAGTCAAGACTGCTGGTGAAGAGTCAACTAAGTTGTAAGGGTCTGAGTATGAGTGTGTTTACTCAGGGGCTAAGCCGGGAGGGTTTGAGTGCGGAGAGATTTGTACTCGAGAGTAAAACCCTAGGTTTAGGTGTGTACCAGTCAATTGGCCAAGGGGCAGTCGACTGCCCCAGGGGCAGTTGACTGGTAGTGACTGTTTTCAGATTCGGACCCTATTTAAAGGGGCTCGTTTCCTACTATCTCGCTTGACGAAACTTGCTTGGTTAAAGTGAGTTAGTAGTCTATTGTGATCAGAGAGCGTCCGAAGTGCTGTGGCGAGGTTTCTCCACTCACAAGGAGCGACAGATCTAGCCGGAGGTTATCCGGGGGTTGATCCACTGAAGGATTCTTAGATTAGTCACCCGTTCGGGGTGGATACCAAGTAAATCAGGTTGTTAGCATTGTATTCATATTTATTTTACATATTATTGTTTCCGCTGTGCAACTAACAACGTAGGTAAAGAGATTCAAAATGAAAAAGTGTTATTCACGCCCCCCCCCCTCTAACACGCCTAGACGATCCATCAGTTGGTATCATAGCAAGGACCGCTCTTGATTGGAATAATCGCCAAGGGAGCAAAGCAAAGCTAAAGAGAATGATGGAGGATAAGCTAGGGGACGATATAAACTCACCACCAACGTATGATCATAAGGATTTTGATTATTGGAGAGCTAGGATGAAGATGTGGCTCGGCATGGATTGGGAATGCGTAATGGTGCTAGAGGAATCATTTGAGACTCCTAAGGACAAGCATGGAAAGAAGCTCCGGCCTAGGTATTGGACCAAGGAGCAACAAGAACAAGCGAGGGCTAATGAGAAGGTAATCAATATTTTGGTCAATATTTTGCCTACTAATATTTTGAGTAATGTAGGGAATTATAAAAATGCATATGAGTTGTGGAATAAATTGGAAAAGTGTCATGAGAACCCTATACAAACTCAAGGAGTAGAGGAGCCCAAAGAAATAAGTTCAAGTATCCAAAAAGATCAAAGGGAAGAAGAATTATCAACATCATCAAGTAAAGTGGAGGAATTGAGTGAAAAAGGAACCACCTCATCCGAAGAAGAAGAAGAAGTATTAACATCAAGGCTGAGGGGGAGGAGAGACCCTCATCCATACAAGAGCAAGAAAAGGCTTCAAATTCAACTAAAGTCAAGTTAAAAGAGCATATTATATGCTTTGGGTGCAATAAAAAGGGGCACTACAAGGATAAGTACCCACTAGGTAAAAAGAAGATAATTCCTAAGCCCAAATACATTCAATTTAAATCTAAGGTGGGTTGTAGGAATGAGGAAGCTCAAAACAAAAGAAGGAGAATTCGATGCTTCACATGCGGGGAGCTCGGGCATTATCATACAAAATGTCCAAGAAGTGGAGAGCTCAAGAAGATGGAGCACCTTAGGAAATGGGAGAAAGAAGAAAGAAAGAGGAGCACTCATCAAGGGGGAGCACCAAGGGTAAGGAAGGTACCCTCTAACTATTCTCATGCTTCAAATTCTTCCATGAATACTCAAAATGCTGTACGAATGATAGAATTAATAACAATTATTTGCCCATGCGTGTTTTTGATTTTAAATATCATGATAGGAATAGAAACACTTTTGTGTGCCAAAACATCAAAAATTCTATAGTTCATGATAAATCTAGAAATTTGAGGGCTAAGGACCAAGGCATAAACCCTAAGAGAGGGGGAAATATGCCTAGACAAATAAGTAGACCTAGAAATGATCAAATTAGGTCTAGTGATCCTAAGGTTAGGAAGTTAGAAAAGGAAAATCAAGTTTTAAGAGCAAAACTTGATAAGTTAGAAAGAAACCTAGGTAGAGGCATTCAAGGGTCCAAGAGATTGAATATGATATCAAAGTACCAAAATCATAGGGATGATAGGTCAGGTCTAGGATACCACCCTAGGAGGGCTAATATTGATAGAATGTCGTATTCAAGGATGCCCTATAACTATGGTAAAGAAAAAGTCAAAAATGGCAAGGAAAAGCCATTTAAAGAAAAAGAAAAGAAATTGACCAAGAAAAAGGTCTATAGGGTTAAGAGAGTGATAGTGGAAGGTCAAGAAGCACCGGAGGAGCACCGTTGTGGTCTTGCCTTTGTAGAAGAGTTACCTAGGGAGGTAACTAGGGCTAGGAGCTCAAGGGAGAGCTCTAGAAGCCAAAGTGGGTTCCATGGTCAATGGATCTCAGGTGGTGTCCTCCTAGGAGATTGAAGAAGACTATAGGGTGTGCCAAGAGGGTTAAAAGGCTAAGGTTGGTCTTAATCCTAGAAAATTGACACACTAAAGGGAGAATTATGGAATAAAAGAAAGAAATTGGGATTTTAATGGAGAAATTGGTTTTAATGCCTAACTACCATATAAATTGATGCTAAGAATGGATTATGAATAAGTATGGGAAGGAGCATCAAGGTGAGGGTAAAATTAGAACCTTTGGGAAAGGTGTCATGATATAATTTAAAGAAACTTGAAGTTTGTACCAATCTTGAAATTCGGGATAATTTTGATTGAAATTATATTTTTCCCAAATAGACATAGGATCCACAAATCCATCCATGAAATTTCATAATTTTAGGGAATTTGTGGAATTAGTTAGACATTTTTTGAAGTTTGGATTGGAAATCTGAAAATCAGGAAATCAGACACCAGTCGACTGGCTAGAGGCCAGTCGACTGGTAAAACCCACAGAATGTAATTACACTTTGGCCCAGTCGACTGCCCCAGGGGCAGTCGACTGGTACGCGGGTTTTATAAAAGAAAAGGGCACGCCAGGGGAGCCAAACTCTAGGGTTTTGGCGATTTCCCCGGCATCCATCTCCTCTCCCACGTTCCTCCTTCGTCCTTAGGCCCTTCCAAGTCCTAAAATCCCTCTTTAGATCCTCCTCTAACCTTGATCTACCTCTAGGGTTGGTGGAAAACCCCTCTTCTCAAGCCATTTTCTCAAAACCAACAACATGAAAAGATTAGCAAAGAGGTATAATGATTTAAGGTTTATTTCTCTATTTAAACTTTGTATTGATACTAATATGATGTTTAGTGTATGTTTTCATTGGTATTTTCTCTTTTGGGGGGTTATCTTGGTATGCATGCATGTGTTTGGTATATTAGGGTTGTGTCTAAGAGATCTAGGGGTGAAGGTTCATCCCGTCCAGGTCCACAAGCTCCAGAAGAGACAATATTTAAGAGCTTAGAGTGTAAAAAGAGGTTTGAGGAGAATGAGTTTGTTCCATTGCATTGTCGGTACCTAAACAAACCCTATTTCCAAGAGAATGCACCATAAATTATTGAGATGGTGACTCACTTTGGCATAGAACAATTGGTATACTGTCATCATGATATTAACATTGATCTATACAAGGAGCTCTATGCAAATTTGACTTGTATTGATTCAGAAAATAATATTTATGAATCAAGAGTGGCCGACATTACCATTCCCTTCACAGCCATGATTTTAACCAGTTTCTTAGAGTGTCGGCCGTCAAACAATGTCAATACCTATTTTCCCAATGTTATTGAGTCGCTTGAGTTTCCAGATGTCACCATCAATCAGATTCATCTGCACTATTTTAGAAGACATATGCATGAATCTGAGCGCACCTTTGATGCAAAGCCCATGAGTCCATTTAGCCATGTTCTATATAAGATTATTGTAGAATATATCCTACCCATTGTTACTAAGGGGAGGGCAAGGATTCGATTGCCTCACTTAGTAATGATGTATGCTCTTGAGCGATGGTTGGACATAGATGTGTCTTTGCATGTATTTGCCTCAATTTGTCACTTTTCCCAGAGTGTTAATGGGAAAATCTATATGCCTTTCTGCCATATGTTGATGGAGTTTTTCCAGTTACGATTCGGTATTCGTGTCACCAGTGGTCAGGTCAGGCACCTGTCCAAGGACTATGACCAGATTGACATACGCCAATTGTCCTTCGCAGGTATTGAGAGTAGGCAGGGGACCTTTGTTTGGAGGGAGCGCCCGAAGACCGCTAACGCAGATGAGGAGCCTGGCGAGCTGATCACACGTGCAGAGTTCACCCAGCTTCGATCCGATGTCCACAGGCTTCAGGAGGAGGCTCACGTCATTCATGAGGATAACGGACTTCGGCAGACGGAGCAGAGGCTTGAGACAAAAGTTGATAGGATTACCAACCGCCAGGATGATATGTACGAGATGATGCAGCAGTGGCATCTCGCTTTTCAGGGTCCTCCTCCTCCTCCTCCTCCTCCTCCTCCTCCTCCTCCAGGCGGTGACGATCACATGTTCTTCTGACCAGTGGGTGCAGCTTTTAAAAGTGATTCTAGTGTTGAGAGTGTTCTGTTTTGATGTTTTATTATACCTCTCAAACACTTTCTATTCTGATGTTTGTATTTATTTGGATGACTTCAGGGCTTTGGCCCTAGATACTCTTTTAGGTCATATGTCATGGCTATGTCTATGTTTATTGCATGAAACATCTATGTATTACTCCATTTTGTAGATTTATGGTATGTGACCTGTTTCATTAGTTTTCTATTGGGTTATTGAAATTTTATCATGACTAGATGTTGTTTTAAAAATTGCTTGAAAATCTTTAAGTGCTAATGGATGGTTTTTTTATGATCGTTATATATGTGTTCATGATATGTTTGAAATTTTTATATTGTTGTATCAACTAATATGGTTTGGTTGGAAATCAAATAATGGTGCTATCTATAAAAGGGATGATCATTTAGACTCAAGAGAAAAAGAGGGGGAGCTCTTGTCAAAATGGATACATTTATATGAAAAAAAGGGGAGTTTGGGAATCATTTTAAATGTTAAATGGAGTTGCTAGAGAATGACAAATATATGATACCATAATTAGAACTCTATGTTGATACAAAGTTGACTTTATTTGAGTAGTTTTGAGTTTATACCAAAAGTCAAGCACTGTTGATGTTTTTCATGAACCAAATTTTTCTAGGGTAGGGAATACCTTAACAATCGTGTTTGCAAAGTTTCACATTTTTCCAAATTTTCTAAAAAAATTTATTCATTTTTGAATTTCGACTGAAATTCTGAAACCTGCGTATCAGTCGCCTGCCCTAGGGGCAGTCGACTGGTAGGGTGGGCAGGTTGTGAATTTGTGATTTCTGAGGGGTTTTTCAGAAATCTGGTTAAGTTCTATTTGGCACCAAGGCTAGGGTTGCTTGGGAAAATTTTTTTGATGGTGTCAAAGGGGGAGAACTTGGGTGTTAAGTTAGGTTTGGGTCGAAACTTAACTTTGATACTATGGAGTTAGTTTTGGGAAAACTTAACTTTGGGGTTAGCAATAAGAATTGAAATTTGGGGGAAAGCATAGGTTAAGGGGGAGGTTGCCTCTTGTGTATTATACTTTAATTTTTCAATTGTGTTTGTTATTATCATTGCTATATGTTTACCTAACTTAACATATTGTCACACATCAAAAAGGGGGAGATTGTTGGGGCAATCGACCCTGAAATGATCTGGAGGATCATGATATTTTGATGTGTGGGCAATATGGTTAAGTTAGGATGTGTGTTGTTCTCATATGTGTACATGAGTGTGCAGGTGTATAGGTACACATGGACTTGGTTGATGTCTTCAGGTGAAGGATGGCATGGAGGCAAGCTGGAGGCTTGTGAGCGCATCCGAGAGACCGTTGGATAGTAGATATGATGAGCCGAGGGACGCGGACTTCGAGGCGTACGTGAAGGATAGCATGGAGGCAAGCTGGAGGCTTGCGTGCGCATCTGAGGGACGAGGGCCAAAGATAAAGAGGGCGTGAACGCAACAGTCAAGACTGCTGGTGAAGAGTCAATTGAGTTGTAAGGGTCTGAGTATGAGTGTATGTACTCAGGGGCTAAGCCTGGAGGGTTTGAGTGTAGAGAGATTTGTACTCGGGAGTAAAACCCTAGGCTTAGGTGTGTCTCAGTCGACTGGCCAAGGGGCAATCGACTGGTGTTGACTGGAACAGCTGGAAGATTCGAACGTTGTACTGTAACGGTTGAATCTAAGTGGGACTAGTCGACTGCCCCAGGGGCAGTCGACTGGTAGCGGTTGTTTTCAGATTCGGGCCCTATTTAAACGGGCTCATTTCCTACTATCTCGCTTGACGAAACTTGCTTGGGTAAAGTGAGTTAGTAGTCTATTGTGATCAGAGAGCGTCCAAAGTGCTGTGGCGAAGTTTCTCCACCCACAAGGAGCGACAGATCTAGCCGGAGGTTATCCGGGGGTTGATCCACCGAAGGATTCTTGGATTAGTCACCCGTCCGGGGTGGATACCAAGTAAATCAGGTTGTTAGCATTGTATTTATATTTATTTTACATATTATTATTTCCGCTGTGCAACTAACAACTTAGGTGAAGAGATTCAAAACGAAAAAGTGCTATTCACCCCCCCTCTAGCACGCCTAGACGATCCATCAATCATGTCCTTAATGTGTGACCCAATAGGTTCTCGTGACGTTGGCAATGCGCCTAAACTCCTTAGACACGTAAGCAATGAGCGGCATCTAGTAATGCATCATTGCTACCCAAGTAATAAGAAAAGTCGAGATCCGACTAAACCTCCGTAACTATGATAATGTATGACCTTGTCCTTCTATCTTTGATATCTAGATTGACCAATGAGGCATAGATCGTGACATCCTCAATCAATCTTGTGTTTCTTGATCCCCGAGTAGACTCACTCAAACAAATGAGCTCAATATCTCATATTGACTCATTTGAGTATGGTCATACGTTTTAGTAGTCCTACTCGATCAAGGGGCCCACAGATATCACTCCTGTCATATGGGAGAGATAGATCCCACCTACATCACTCACATCCCTCCGCATATTCATTACATACCCAGTGATCCCCTTTATAGTCTACCCTGTTACAGGTGACGTTTGACGATACCAAAGTACATAACTCCTTATGTAGGGAATCGTAGTGACTTCAGGTCTAAGGACTATTCATACCAATAGTCACATAAGAAAGTTTATGACACTCATATGACAATCTATGAAACTTTCTCATGGCGGGTCAATTCAGTACACATTCTCCAATGTATACCCATGTGTCAACTTAATATCACATATCCATGACTTGTGAGCTCAAGTCATCAATTGACCTACATGTTAGTCTCCATGCATTAATATTGTCCCTGAATATTAATGCTTGACTAGGAATAATTTAGTGTAGTGTTCTCTACATTATCTCACCATCAATTCAACCAATCGATATAATGTAGATAAGAACCTACTACACAAGGACATTATTATACTTAGTTATTTGACACAAATACAAAGTAAGTATAATAACCAAACATGCCTTTATTAATGATAGAATATAATACAAAATGTCCCTAGTCAATCATCACATAATTGGCTCTAGGGTTCCTACTAACAATGACAGGGTAAGGCATAGTCAGGATGGCAGGATATTGTATCGCATATCGAAATAAGGAAAGGGGCGCTGTCAACGTATGGGCGAGCGTCGTCAGGCGCCGCTCGGCCTGACACAGACGTAGGTGAGCATAATACGGGGTGCCAAGGTATGGCAGGGAGATCATGGCGTCAGCGGGATACTCGCGATTTGGACCTGAATGGTATCAAGTTTGCGCCGAGCCCGTACACCTTCTGCTAGTTTGGTGTCAGGGAGTGGTTGTTCGGATGAGTCACGACAAAACCTCGAATGCTAGTGTTGGCTGGCGACTTAGAGTGGTGGTGTCGACTGAGAGCTGGGCATGAACTCGGGCCCATAGGCCACTGTTACCGAGAATAACTATGCTTCTTGAGTAAGAGTGTGTCCGAGTGGCAATACCCCGACTGGGCTCGAAGTGAATCGTTTGGAGGATTGATACCCTCGCCGCTCGGGTCTCCACTGCAGGGGAGTTTTAGGGCATCGATCGGGCTTCCTCTGACTCGGGCCCATGCCTTTGTGAAATCTTGGGGCTTAGCCATCCCATGACTCAAGAAGTATTCCCTGGTTCAGGCCAGGCTGAATCAGCTGTTTGAACTACCCATTTGATGGGCCGTCGAGGTCTTTTGACCCAGACCCCTACTAACGGAACGCCAGGATGATCAGCCTACTCACTCGCGAGATGGGTCAGGTCCATACACCTGGGCCGAGATCAACATAGATGAGTCTACAACCTTGCATTAACTTGTTCAAAACACTAAGTGGGTGCTTGGTAGAGGGTTTAAACGGTTGGAATGGGAATGAAATCTGTTTCATTCCCATACATGATGCTTGGTAGATAGGAATCAAAATTAATGTATAATTTTGATACCCTTAATTTGATAACCTACCCACCCCTCGGTTATCACTAAACCATTCCTCCCTTTTATTTTTTTTTGTTCGAAGACAGTAAAGCCCCCCTGCGCACGCGAAGTCTCTCCCTCCCCATCGCGTCGTCTCCCCTCTTCTCCAGGCGCTGCCATGCTTCTCCCCATCGTGCCGTCTCCCCTCTTCTCCAGGCGTCGCCATGCTTCTCCCCCTCCCCACCTCGCGTCGCCTCCTTCTCCCGACGCTGCTTCCTTCTGTTAGTGATATGAGAGAAGTGTCCTAAGGCAATCGCCTTATGATTGTAATCATTTATTCTAATAAATGAATATTCACTATTTGAGTATACATGTTTGTGTATTTGATTGAGATCTTAAACTCATTTACTGAATGTCCGCAATACAATTCACAGCATGAGAGAATTTGTGATGAATTCACAACTAGTGATTATCTCTACATATGCAATTGTGAAGTATTGAAATTGTCCCTAGTCGATAATTGATAAATACGGGCACTATCAATTCTGTTGAGACTAGCATGGGTTATTCTCTAATCAGCTGATTCTCAATGACTGGTGACATTGAGATGTCCGGAGATAAACATGAATGTTAGTTAAGGGAACTAGTTCATTGGAGTGACTGGCTGTAAAACTTCATATGGTAGTCTACATATAGATATGTCAGTGAAGTTCTTACAGCAGCTTAAGTGCGATGTTCTTTTGGCTTGCGGTGTTCAAGTCATCTTGGTCATGGAGACTTATACTTTGACATCTTAAGCAAGCGTCTCCAAGGAGGTGTGGACCCAGGATGATTGGGTATAAGCCGAAGTGCCCGAAGATGTTTGAACAGCCTACAAAGGATTCACCACTCCTTGCGAGGAGATGTATACCCGAGGCCTATCGTCGGATTGTTACTCGAAGCCTCTGGCCAAAGCATGACATGTTCAGAGTATGAATCTCTTAAATACATGAGAGTAATTAGAATCCGTAGGACGAGAAAACGTTACTTGGGCTAGGTGTGACGTAGTCAGCCTAGTGGGGACAGACACACATAGACTATGTCCTGAACCAAGTGGGTATAAGATGGTGAAGGGAATGGGGCACAATTCATTATAGCTGCTGAAGGATTTTCAGAATTGTTTCTGAGGTCAACCGTTGATCTTTCGATTAATTGGGGATCATGATGTACTACTATGTGCCACTCATGATCGTTCTATAATTGATTAATTATAGACGGTCAACATAAATCGAAAGCCTATTTAGTCACACGCACTACGAGTAATCCGAGGGATTTAAAACGAGTTGAAAATTGGATTTTCTAATCAAGAGAGATTAGGATTGGTTGAGCCAAACGATAAGTCGAATCTGAATTTTTCAGAGACGCATCGAAGTGTAAAATAGCTAAGTCTTTTGAAGACTTAATAGATGAATTAAATAAGTTTAATTCATTGGGGCGTGGCTTAGATGGGCCGGCCAAAGAGGGCCTCCATCCTCTTTGCTTGGCCGGCCACAACAAAAGGAGAGAACCAAGTTTTTGGTTCAATTTATAAAATAAACCAAATGTGGTTTGCTTTATAAAATTATAGATGATATAAATTTTTATATAATAAACCAAGGTTTGGTTTATTTTTCATGGAAATTAAAATGAACCATGGATTGGTTTATTTTATAAAATCAATCATGGATTGATTTACCATGATAAGGAAATTTATTCCATAGGAGAGAAGATTTTTATCATGAATTAAAATATGATTTTAACCATGATATAAAATCAAACTTGGCATGATGGAGTAAGTTATTCCATATTTGAGAGCTTGATGGTTGAGAGGCCACTATATAAAGGACCCAAGGCAAGGCTTGGGTGTGAAATATAGAGATGAAGGCATAAGCTCTCTCCCTCTCTTTCTCTCCTTCTCTTCTCCCCTTCTTACCGTGCGCCAACCAGCCCCAAGAAGGAGCACCAGCCCGCCGCCCCTGCCCTTTCCCTGCCGACCACCACCTGCTGCCGGAGAAGGAAGCTCTGGCCATCTCTTGGCTGGAAGAAGGTGCTGCCGGAATTAGAGTTTGCCGCAAGGATCTTTTTACCGCAAGCCTCTTCTTTTGCTTCGCCGGAATTTTGATTCCGGCCATCCTTTTGTGGTTAGTCTTCCGACTTCTCTCTTGGTTTTTCTTGTCGCATTCTCGGAGAATCTAGTAGATCTCGAGAACACGAAACTCGTGGCTTTGCGAAGTCATCCCAAAGATACTCGGCGTGGATGCGAATAGAGGCAAGCTTCCAAGGGACGCTTACGGTTGGATCTCGTCCCTTCCTTCGAGTTACGCGAGGAAATACGTAAATTAGTTTATGTTCTGCAAAATTTTAAAATATATGATCATGTCTACACAAGATAAAATTGCATGCTTAGATGTGTAGTTAAATGATTTAGAGAAATTATTTATGCTAAACCTTCCGCTGCACGTAATTAATTTTGAAATTACGAACCCACATGCATGTCAACATGCACCCGGTCCCAACAGTGGTATCAGAGCTGAGGTTTGTGTTCGACATAATCATATAATTGTTTTGCGGAAAGCTTTATCATGATCTCAATTTTAGAAAATTTTCAATTATGAAAACTTTCCAATTATGGTAAATTTTCGATTTAGGAATTTCAAAGTTTGGAAATCCTCATGAAATTTCACAAACTTTTGAAATATCTCTGTTTCTGAAATTTTATGATAATTATGAAAACTTTCCATTTTTGGAAACTTTCCAATTTTGGAAATTTCCTATTTTGGAAATTTTCCAATTTTGGAAAAACGTAAGTTTTCTTTGTACCAAAAACATACAATTATTCTGAAAACCTTTTATTTTTGGAAACTTCCTATTTATGGAAAGCTCGCAATTTTGGGCACTTTCTTTCAAAAAGTCTAGACAAATTATGGGAATATTAATTGACATTTAAATTTATAATTGGAAATTAAATTATTTACAAAATTCTTTATTTTGGATTGAGCCTCGGGGAGCCGTCCAATTTAAAGTTAGTTGTTATAATTAAATTTCCTAAATTGAATTTAAATTGTCAAATGTTTAATTTGGATTGAGCCTCGGAGAGTCATCCAAATTAAGTCATTGATATTAATTTTCCATAAATAAATTATGTGATCAAATCTTGGAAATTTTTGAGGTGATTCTCAAACGATAATTTCCTTATTTGATTTATGAGGTGATGCTCTTACATATTATTGTCTCCAAAATTAATTAGGAAAATTGTTTCCTATAGAGTATATTTCCTTAAATAAGATTTTCATGAAAATAATATGTGGTTGAATTAAGGGAATCTGTCTCTTAATTTAATAAGATTTGATTTAGAAAAATCAAAATCTTAAACATATTATTTCCGAAATTGATTATGATAATTCAGGAAATTGTTTCCCAAAACAATTCCTTGAATAAAGTATGAAATTAGAATTAGGAAATCCGATTCCTAATTCAATTAATGAGACTTGATAAATTAAGTCACATACATACTTTATTAAGGAAATCGTTAGAACATGACATAATTATATGTCATGAATGTGCATAAAAGAAAAGGATGAGACCCAAAACCCCTTACAAAATATTAAGGCCAACACCTTCCATTAATATGGCTAGAACCGGAGTTTTGTTTCTCGTTTGGGTTGATGGACATATCTATGCCCGGCTTGAACCTCAACATGTTCAAACCATAGAATTAGTTTATGATTAATATAGTTGGAGTCAGAGGTCAATCCTTAGTTTTGGTTGTTGGACACATCCAAGCCTGACTAAACGGTTGAATGAGCTCCAACCATATTAAAACTATTTCTTGATTAATGGGTCAGCCTTAAGCTTGGAGCATCGATTTGTTGTGCCACAGCCAAGGTCGATGTAAAGAGAGGTGCAGTTGGGTGCTATGTATATTGTTGCATACTTGTTAATGAGTTAACAACCCAATGATTTATGCAAACATTCAATTAGTTGATAGCATAATGTGATAGTTACATATGTATAATATGTAATCGGTATAATTACCTACCTTCATAGCTAAGAATAACTTGATGGACTCTAGCCATGGTTGTTCTTATCTATGGTTGGATATCAACCTATTTGGAGATGTTCCTACGATCTTCCGAATTGATAAAAAGGGTTATTCAATTCGAAAAATAAATAGGATTTAATTAATGTATATTGATGCATTTTTTATCATTCTCATCACATAACCTCAATTTGTATTTCTAGGATAATCACCTGATCATGTCTTCTCTAAATTTGCGTTCCATTTTAGACACCAATAAGCTGACTGGGCCAAACTTTATGGACTGGCTTCGAAACCTGAGGATAGTCCTCAAGGCAGAAAAACTTGCTTATGTCCTTGAAGAACAACTTCCCAACCATCCTCCTGAAGATGCAACTCCAGACCAATTAGTGGCCTATCAGAAACATGTGGCTGATTCTGAACTTGCGAGTTGCATCATGCTAGCCGCTATGGTACCTGAGCTACAAAAGCAGCATGAGCATATGGATGCTCATACCATCGTCTTCCATCTTCATTAGCTGTTTGACGAGCAGGCGAGATCCGAAAGGTTTGAGGTCTCCAGACTCCTCTTCACCTCTAAGATGCAGGAAGGCACTTCTGTTTCGCAGTTTGTGTTGAAGATGTTGGGGTACATTGAGCGACTAGGCACACTCGAATTTGCAATGGATCACGAACTAAGTATTGACTTAATTCTGCATTGTTTGCCCAAGAGTTACTCACAGTTTGTGATGAACTATTGGATAAACAAACTGGAGACTACCATTCCTGAGTTGCTTAACCTGTTGAAGACAGTAGAGCCTTCTGTAAAGCAGGATCAGAAGACGGTACTGTTAGTTGGTTCCTCAAAGAAAGGCTCTAAGAGGAAGCCCAAATAACAAAATAAGGGAAGGAAGAAAAAGGCCAAAAAGATTGAAAAGGCACCAAAAGGCACTTGCCATCACTGCAGCAAGGAGGGCCACTGGCAAAGAAACTGCAAGGTTTATCTTGAGTCCTTGAAGAAGAAGGCATCCGATGCCCCATCCTCTTCAGGTATCTTCGTTATTGAATGTCACTCTATTCCCTCGTACACCTGGGTACTTGATACTGGGTGTAGCTCACATATATGTAATGACATACAGGGGCTAAGGAATAGAAGAAGATTCGTCAAGGGAGAAGCGAATTTGCGAGTTGGAAATGGAGCAAAGATTGCTGCTGTTGCCATCGAAACATATTTGCTAAAGCTCCCTACTGGACTTGTCTTAGAATTGGATAATTGTTATTTTGTTCCTTCGTTAATAAAGAACATTGTATCTATTTCATGCTTGAATGAAAAGGGTTATCATTTAACTTTTAGTAACAATTGCTGTTACATAACTTTAAATGGTATTCTTTATGGGACCGGAACTTTATGCAATGGTATCTACACGTTAGATTTATCCGATGACGTTTTCAATACCGAAGTTAACAACAAACGTGCTCGAATAGATAATCAAATAGACTCCTATATGTGGCATTGTCGTCTTGGCCATGTAAGTAAGAAACGCATGACCAAATTACACCGATGTGGAATTCTGGAATCATTTGAACCCGGTTCATTTGATACATGCGAATCATGCTTAAAGGCAAGATGACCAAATTACCCTTTTCCGAAAAAGGTAAACCAGTGGGAGAATTGCTTGAACTAATACATACTGATGTATGTGGACCAATGTCAACTCTTGCACAAGGAGGCTATACCTACTTCATTACCTTTATCGATGATCACTCACGATTCGGGTATGTGTTCTTAATGAAACACAAATCTGAAGCTTTTGAGAAATTCAAAGAGTTCAGAAGTGAAGTAGAGAAACAGCTTGGCAAAAGTATTAAGATACTTCGATCCGATCGGGGTGGTGAATACTTAAGTCAAGAGTTTCAAGATTATCTTAGGCACAACGGGATATTGTCTCAATGGACTCCGCCATATACACCATAGCATAATGGTGTATCTGAGAGGCGTAACCGAACCTTGATGGACATGGTTAGATCTATGATGAATTATGCAACTCTTCTAAAATCCTTTTGGGGCTATACGCTTAAGACAGCTGTTTACTTACTAAACAGAGTCCCGACCAAGGTAGTCTCTACTACACCATATGAGACGTGGAATAGTAAGAAACCTCATTTATCTCACCTAAAGATATGGGGTTGTCCTGCTTATGTAAAGCGGACTGTATCAAACAAATTGGATGCTAAGTCTGATAAATGTCTATTTATTGGATACCCTAAGGAAACGAAAGGTTACCAATTCTATCATTCCTTGGAACAAAAGATGTTTGTTTCAAGGCATGCTGTATTTCTAGAAAAAGAATTTCTTTTACAAGAAAATAGTGGGAGTAGCATTGAACTTGAAGAAGTTCAAGAAACTCCAATAGACATTACAGAGACACCTAGTCTAGACCCACAACGAATAACTCATAATGATGAGCTATCAGTTGAACCTAAAACAACACCACTTCTTCGTAGGTCTGATAGGACACGCAATATTCCAGAGAGATACGGATTTCTCATAAGTGAACCGAACGACGTGTTACTCATTAACGATGACGAACCTATCAGTTATGAAGATGTTCTGAAAAATTCAGAAAGGGATAAATGTCTTGAAGCCATGAAGTCGGAAATGGATTCCATGTACAAAAATCAAGTATGGGACTTGGTTAACCCACCTGAAGGGATTAAGCCCATAGGGTGCAAGTGGGTTTTCAAGAAGAAAACCGACATGGAAGGTAATATTGTTACCTTTAAGGCTAGATTAGTGGCAAAAGGATATCGTCAGAAACAAGGAATTGATTATGAAGAAGCCTATTCACCAGTAGCTATGCTTAAATCCATTCGGATGCTCCTGGCCATAGCAGCTCATTATGATTATGAGATATGACAAATGGATGTAAAAACAGCTTTCCTTAATGGAAACCTGCTTGAGGATGTATACATGATACAACCTGAAGGTTTCACATCGGTTAATAAGACCAAAGTATGCAAGCTTCGACGATCCATATATGGACTAAAACAAGCATCCAGGAGCTGAAACATCCGTTTTGATGAGACAATCAAAGAGTTTGATTTCTCACAAAATCCTGACGAACCTTGTGTGTACAAGAAGGTTAGTGGGAGTGCAGTCGTATTCCTAGTGTTATATGTCGATGACATATTACTTATAGGAAACGATATATCAGTCTTACAGTCAGTTAAAATTTGGTTGTCCAAAACTTTCTCCATGAAAGACCTGGGAGAAGCAACCTATATCCTTGGGATTAGAATCTATAGAGATAGATCAAAACGGTTGCTTGGTCTTTCGCAGTCTGTAGACCGAGTGCTAGAAAGGTTTAGCATGTCGGAATCCAAGAAAGGTTACCTTCCCATCAGGCATGGGATCAACCTTTCGAAGTCTATGTGTCCGCGCACAGAAGACTAGAGGATTTGCATGAATAAGATTCCTTATGCATCCGTGATAGGATCTATCATGTATGCTATGTTATGTACTAGGCCCGATGTATCGTATGCTCTAAGCGTCACAAGCAGATACCAGTCTGATCCAAGAATGGATCATTGGGCGGCTGTCAAGACAATCCTCAAGTACTTAAGAAACACTAAGGATGTGTTCCTAATATATGGAGAAGGTGATATGGAAATACGTGGGTATACAGATGCCAATTTCCAGACAGATAAGGATGACTCTAAATCTCAGTCCGGATACATATTTATTTTGAATGGAGGCGCAATAAGTTGGAAGAGTTCCAAGCAAGACACCATAGCGGATTCTACCACGGAAGCGGAATATATTGCAGCTTCGGAAGCAGCAAAGGAAGCAGTCTGGATCAAAAAGTTTGTCTCAGAACTTGGTGTGGTTCCAACCATTGATGAAGCAATACCGGTTTACTGCGACAACAATGGAGCTATTGCACAAGCAAAGGAACCAAGGTCTCATCAGCGATCCAAACATGTGCTTCGCCGCTATCATCTGATCAGAGAGATTATAAGTAGGAATGACATACAAATTGAGAAAATTCCCACTGAAAGGAATTTAGCGGATCCTTTAACTAAGGCTTTGCCTCAAAGCAAGTTTGAGGGTCATGTTAGAGCCTGTGGTATTGGGTACCGTAGCGATTGGCATTAGGCCAAGTGGGAGTTTGTTAGTGATATGAGAGAAGTGTCCTAAGGCAATCGCCTTATGATTGTAATCATTTATTCTAATAAATGAATATTCACTATTTGAGTATACATGTTTGTGTATTTGATTGAGATCTTAAACTCATTTACTGAATGTCCGCAATACAATTCACAGCATGAGAGAATTTGTGATGAATTCACAACTAGTGATTATCTCTACATGTGCAATTGTGAAGTATTGAAATTGTCCCTAGTCGATGAATTGATAAATACGGACACTATCAATTCTGTTGAGACTAGCATGGGTTATTCTCTAATCAGCTAATTCTCACTGGCTGGTGACATTGAGATGTCCGGAGATAAACATGAATGCTAGTTAAGGGAACTAGTTCATTGGAGTGACTGGCTGTAAAACTTCATATGGTAGTCTACATATAGATATGTCAGTGAAGTTCTTACTGCAGCTTAAGTGCGATGTTCCTTTGACTTACGGTGTTCAAGTCATCTTGGTCATGGAGACTTATACTTTGACATCTTAAGCAAACGTCTCCAACGAGGTGTGGACCCAGGATGATTGGGTATAAGCCGAAGTGCCCGAAGATGTTTGAACAGCCTACAAAGGATTCACCACTCCTTGCGAGGAGATGTATACCCGAGGCCTATCGTCGGATTGTTACTCGAAGCCTCTGGCCAGAGCATGACATGTTCAGAGTATGAATCTCTTAAATACATGAGAGTAATTAGAATCCGTAGGACGAAAAACGTTACTTGGGCTAGGTGTGACATAGTCAGTCTAGTGGGGACTGACACACATAGACCATGTCCTGAACCAAGTGGGTATAAGATGGTGAAGGGAATGGGGCACGATTCATTATAGCTGCTGAAGGATTTTCAGAATTGTTTCTGAGGTCAACCGTTGATCTTTCGATTAATTGGGGATCATGATGTACTACTAGGTGCCACTCATGATCGTTCTATAATTGATTAATTATAGAAGGCCAACATAAATCGAAAGCCTATTTAGTCACACGCACTACGAGTAATCTGAGGGATTTAAAACGAGTTGAAAATTGGATTTTCCAATCAAGAGAGATTAGGTTTGGTTGAGCCAAACGATAAGTCGAATCTGAATTTTTCAGAGACGCATCGGAAGCGTAAAATGGTTAAGTCTTTTAAAGACTTAATAGATGAATTAAATAAGTTTAATTCATTGAGACGTGGCTTGGATGGGTTGGCCAAAGAGGGCCTCCATCCTCTTTGCTTGGTCGGCCACAACAAAGGGAGAGAACCAAGTTTTTGGTTCAATTTATAAAATAAACCAAGTGTGGTTTGTTTTATAAAATTATGGATGATATAAATTTTTATATAATAAACCAAGGTTTGGTTTATTTTTCATAGAAATTAAAATGAACCATGGATTGGTTTATTTTATAAAATCAATCATGGATTGATTTACCATGATAAGGAAATTTATTCCATAGGAGAGAATATTTTTATCATGAATTAAAATATGATTTTAACCATGATATAAAATCAAACTTGGCATGATGGAATAAGTTATTCCATATTTGGGAGGCTTGATGGTTGAGAGACCGCTATATAAAGGACCCAAGGCAAGGCTTGGGTGTGAAATATAGAGATGAAGGCATAGGCTCTCTCCCTCTCTTTCTCTCCTTCTCTTCTCCCCTTCTTACCGTGCGCCAACCAGCCCCAAGAAGGAGCACCAGCCCGCCGCCCCTGCCCTTTCCCTGCCGACCACCACCTGCTGCCGGAGAAGGAAGCTCCGGCCATCTCTTGGCCGGAAGAAGGTGTGTCGGAATTAGAGTTTGCCTCAAGGATCTTTTTGCCGCAAGCCTCTTCTTTTGCTTCGCCGGAATTTTGATTCCGGCCATCCTTTTGTGGTTAGTCTTTCGACTTCTCTCTTGGTTTTTCTTGTCGCATTCTCGGAGAATCTAGTAGTTCTCGAGAACACGAAACTCGTGGCTTTGCGAAGTCATCCCGAAGATACTCGGCGTGGACGCGAATAGAAGCGGAGCTTCCAAGGGACGCTTACGGTTGGATCTCGTCCCTTCCTTCAAGTTACACGAGGTAATACGTAAATTAATTTATGTTTCTGCAAAATTTTCAAATATATGATCATGTCTACATAAGATAAAATTGCATGCTTAGATGTGTGGTTAAATGATTTAGAGAAATTATTTATGCTAAACCTTCTGCTGCACGTAATTAATTTTGAAATTACAAACCCGCATCCATATCAACATGCACCCGATCCCAACACCTTCTCCAAGCGTCGTCCGCTTCTCCCTCCTCACCTCACGTCTCCTCCTTGAGCAAGGGTCTCTCGTCGTTGCTGCCTCTGCTTCGAGAGTTATAGGTCCGTCTCTTTTTCCCCAATCCACTTTTCCTATGAAGCTTTTCCGGTTCCTTTCTCAGGGGTAGCCTTCCGGTTGAGGTAGTCTTCTGTTCGCTTCCATCTTTCCCTTTTTCGGGGATTTTCGTGGGATTGGAGGCAGTCGGTGTGAAATGGCGGTGGATGTCAGGCAAGTGCTCGCTGGATTTCTCACCATGGCCATGTTTGTCATGCTTGGCAACATGATCAAGAGAGACCATTTTGATTCGGTTACGGTAATTCATGGAAATTCTCTTCGCGGTGTTATATGATAAGTGGATTGGTAAATCTCGTGTTCAAAGTTGTATGTTACTTCACTGATGCAAACTAGTTTAGAAGTCAATTTTCTGGCTCTGAAAGATTTCAATTTTCTGATGCAAACTAGTTTAGAAGTCATTTTGCTTCATTGGCATAATTGGTCAATGAGTTGTCTATAAAACGGAATTTCTAGCCAAAGATTTCAATTTTAGAAGTCCATTTTCTCATACATGCTTGCCTTTAATGATCTTTGGATTTTCTTTTCTTTTTTCTCTATGTATGATTTTCTCATACTCTTATATGTTTCATTAGTTAACAATATCTTGTCAAAAGAAAGATAGTGTTTAACTTCAATATTATCCTTATACTCATCTTTAGTATGGATTGATTTATCTCATTTGTATGGATTCCTATCATATTAAAAGTATGCATTAGTTCCAGCTAAGTTCGAGTTCATGACTAGACGGAAGGGTCATCAGATGGTCATGGAATCCATAAATACTGCAGTTGAACTTGGATACAATCCTGTGAAGGTATCATTAACATGTTTATAAAGAATCTTTCCCAATAGTTTTTCTTGTTAGTGTGCCTCTTTATGCATAATGAAATGGTCTCTGCTTGCTTTATCAGATAAATTGTGTTGTAATGCGTGGACTAGATGACGATGAGATTTACGATTTTGTAGAGATGACAAGAGAGAAACCGATCAATGTTCGCTTTATTGAGTTCATGCCATTTGATGGGAATGTTTGGAATGTCAAAAAGCTTGTTCCTTATGCAGAAATGCTAGATAGAGTGGTAAGGTACACTTCTGCCAGATGTTTGTACCACAAACTTATAAACTTATCTACGACACTCACGATAAATTCCTCCATGCAGAGACAGCGGTTCAAAAATGTAGAGAGATGTAAGGATCACCCTAGTGATAACAGCAAAAAATTTCAAGATCAAAGATTATTGTGGAACTATCTCATTTATTACATCAATGACTGAACACTTTTGTGCTGGTTGCAATAGATTAAGACTTTTAGCCGATGGAAACTTCAATGTGTGTCTCTTTGGCCCATCAGAGGTATGATTTTTGTAATGGTTCATCGCCTATTCATTTAGCTTTGACTTTTCATATTATTCTTTTATTCATTTAGCTTGAATATTGCCTTGAACGTTGTTTGTAAGAATGCCTTCTACATCCGATAATTTTGATCTTCGACAAATTATTTAATTGGCCATATTGAAGAAAATTGTAGTATGATACTGTTTGTGATTCATGTTAGAACAAGATGAAGATTTTCAAATGCAAATTCAAAATATGTTGAAAACATTCTCTGGCCATGCATCTTGGATAGTGTCTGGTCATAATACTTTGATAGGAATCCATACAGTTAAAAATATGTTAAGTGTAGCACCTTTATTCTTTCTGTCAAGGCATTCAGTTTCTTATTGTATCTTATTCATATTGGCAAAAGATAATCCTTGTTTTCCTATCGAACCATATGCATAAGAAAAATGCAACTTGTTTTTTTTTTAATTTTCATCTCCTCATAGATCCTTCGACAGAAGTTGCTTCCCTAATTTGTACATGCATTCCTAATGTCTCCTCTTGTTCTTCTATCTCAATGTAGAATCTGAAATCAAATCTGACACTATGGAAGCTGGGGACATTACCACCTATAAAGAAGAAATAACTGTTGTGGTAAAATATCTCTTATGCCTACGAATAAGTATTACATGTATATATACACACAATAATCCTATTCTAAAGCCTATGATCAAGCTAAATCATATCCAGATAAGGATAGAATTGATAGATAATCAATCTCTAATATAGACTGCGTAATTTGTGGCTATTTTTCAGGCTTAACTTCCTTTGACACTCCCCCTCAAGTTGGAGTGTATGTTAATGACACCCAACTTGTTGAGTAAAACTTCAAATTGCATAGTGCTCAAAGGCTTGGTAAATAAATCTGCTGGCTAATCTGAAGTGCGAATGTGAGCCGTCTGAATCATTCCATTTTGAATCTTTTCACACACTAAGTGACAGTCTATCTCGATGTGTTTAGTTCGCTCATGAAAAACTGGATTTGCGGCTATGTGTATGGCTGCTTGATTATCGCAGTATAAATACACTGGCTGCGTATGACTTACTCCCAAGTCTTTTAAGATATTTTTCAGCCATGTGATCTCACAGCATGTAGTAGCCATAGAACGATACTCTGCTTCAGCGCTTGAACGAGATATCGTTGTCTGTTTCTTTGTCTTCCAAGAAATTGGTGCTTGTCCAAGCAAAATGCAAAAACCTGTAATTGACCTTCTCGTATCCTTGCAACGGGCCCAATCAGCATCACAAAATGCTCTCAATTGAAGAGAACCTGTAGATGGTAATAAAATACCTTGTCCAGGAGTATGTTTGATATACCTGAGGACTTTGTGTGCTGCCTCCAAGTGTGGTTGTCTAGGTTTGTCCATAAACTGACTCAATACATGAACAATATAAGTGAGGTCTGGTCTAGTTATGGTGAGATAAACTAACCTCCCTACTAATCTTCTGTAAGTTGATGCATCATTTAAAAGCTCTCCATCTGATTGCGTGAGTGACAAATTTTGATCTACCGGAAAACGAGAAGGTTTAGCACCTAAGAACCCGACATCTTCTAATATTTCCAAAGCATATTTTCGCTGTGATAAACTGATTCCTTGTCTTGACCTTGCAATCTCTATGCCGAGGAAATATTTAAGCTTTCCCAAGTCTTTAAGTTTGAATTGCTTGGATAAGAGAAGTTTAGTCTCTTCTATATCCTGTGAATTGTCTCCAGCCAATATCACATCATCAACATACACAAGTAATGCCAAAAAGGTACCTTGCCGTTGTCGGATGAACAAGGAATAATCAGAGAGGGACTGGTGGAATCCCGTAGCTTTAAGTGCATTCGATAACTTCATAAACCACTGTCGAGAGGCTTGTTTCAATCCATATAGTGATTTATGAAGTTTACAAACACGAGTCTCCCCCTTTCGTCCGAAACCAGGAGGCAAAGACATGTATACTTCTTCATCAAGCTCACCATTCAGAAATGCGTTATTAACATCTAGTTGATGTAAATGCCAACCACGCAATGCTGCCACACTAAGCAAGATACGAACTGTAACTAATTTAGCCACAGGCGCGAAAGTTTCTCTGTAATCAATGCCCTCAATTTGGCTGTAACCCTTAGCCACCAATCGTGCTTTGTATCTCTCCACCGTTCCATCAGCCTTTAATTTGATTTTGTATACCCATTTGCAGCCGATTGGTTGCTTATGAGATGGCAATGTTACTAAACTCCAAGTCCCATTACTTTGTAAAGCAGAAATTTCTTGTTGCATGACTTTACACCATTTTGGATCTTTGACAGCCTGTGAATAAGTAGCAGGTTCTTTGTGGAGAGATAGTTTAGTAGCATATGTTTTATGAGCTTGGGAAAGTTTGGTATAAGATAAAGATTGGGATAACGGATGAGCAATACCTGAATGTTGAACCAAGCTTGTGGATGACGTTGGTTCAGTCCTTGAAGGGAGGGCCATCTCGATATGGAAGTCTTGTAGGTATCGTGGAGCCTTAGTGGTGCGACTTCCACGCCGGGGTGGTGTAATGGCTGGTACATCTGTTACATTTGATGATGGTGGAGACATGTTTGTTGAACGGGTTTTGGGAGAAGCAAGCCCATTGATAGTTGTGTCAATGTTTGGTAGTTCATTGGTGTTGGTATGAGATGAGGACTCAGGTAGGGGGTCGAAATCAATGTTTGAATATTGATTTGGAAATAAGAGTTCTGAATCCTTTTGTTGTGCAGCGGAATCTTTAGAATTCTGGAAAGGAAAAATATCCTCAAAGAAAATGATATCTCTTGAGACTAATACCTTTTCCTGAGCAATATCAAAAACACGATACCCCTTTTTCCCATAAGGGTATCCAAGAAAGATGCAACGTGATGCTCGAGGATCAAATTTTGAACGATTTTGGGCATGTGTGGAAACAAAACACAAACAACCAAATATTCGTAAATGCGAGTAGTTTGGAACTTTGTTAAATAGCTTTTCATATGGAGTTTTACCTTGGAGGAGAGGAGTTGGTGTACGGTTTATGAGATAGGCTGAAGTAAGGATGGCATCCCCCCAAAAATGATGAGGAAGACCAGCTTGAATAAGGAGGGCGCGTGCCATATTTAACAAGTGTCTGTGTTTCCGTTCAACGACACCATTTTGTTGTGGTGTATTGATGCAACTGGTTTGGTGAATGATGCCCTTTTGTGCATAGAAAGTTTCAAGTTGGAATTCTGGGCCATTATCACTACGAATGATCTTTACCTTGGAATTGAATTGATTTTCGGCCATGTTGACAAAATTAACCAAGAGATTTCCAGCATCTGATTTATGTTTCATAAGGTAAATCCATGTGCATCTAGTATGGTCATCAACGACAGTAAGGAAATATTTTGCACCTGAAATTGAAGCAACTTTGTAACCACCCCAAATATCAACGTGTATCAAATCAAAACTAGTTTCAGAAGTGATGGAACTTGAAGGAAAAGGAAGTCTTGTTTGTTTTGCCAAAGGGCAAATCATACACTTGTCTGCATTACGAGCTTTATTTCGAAAACATGAAGAATTAAATAATGGAGTGACTTTAGAAGATGGATGCCCCAGGCGTTGGTGCCAAAGGGACGGATTTGAGGCTTTGGTGTGATTACACATTTCTTTATTGGCTTGATCGAGATAGTAAAGGCCTTCTCGTTCAATTCCCATCCCAATCATCTTCCCCGAGTGTAGGTCCTGAACAAAGCAAATATCGTTGAAGAAAATGGCTATATTAGATGAATTACGAGTCAACTTGCTAATTGAAATTAAATTCAGATGGAAATATGGAATACACAAAACATTATCAAGAATTAAATCTGGAGATAGAGCTATTGTGCCAATATGAGTCACTTGTGCCACTGAACCATTTGGTAATTCCACGGTACGATTTTTGACAGGCTTTGAGTGTGTAAATAAGTTTTGATCATAAATCATATGGTCTGTACACCCGCTATCAAATATCCAAGTATTCCTTTTTCCATTAAGGATAAGTGAAAAGGCTTTACCTGAAAGTTCATTGTGAGTTGGGCAATTACTAACATGATTTGCAGAGGAGGGTTTGGATCTCAACATCTCTAGTATTTGTCTGCACTCTTCAACCGTGAACGGAAAGCTCGTCTCTTTCTTTTCAGTTAGATACGCAGCTTGATTTCCCTTCGGAATTGTTGCATTATCCTCAATTGCTGCTTTCTTTTTGCGGCAAATCTCTACTGTGTGTCCTTTCCAGCAGCAAAAACTGCATTTGAGATGTGCACGACAATTTTTGGTGGTGTGATTTGTCTTGTTACACTTTGTGCACCTTTGCTCATCTTCAGTCTTGCGATTTGAATTCTTTACGGCAAAGACAGCAGCTTCTGGTTGGTCCTGACCCTTTCCAGTTGTCGCTTCTGCTTGTTTCTCATGGCGGAGCACTAGGGAGTATGCTTTATTCACCGTGGGTAATGGATCCAGTAATAAGGTATTGCTCCGAACACCTGCATATGATTCATTGAGACCCATGAGAAATTTCATGGTTTTCTGCGTTTCCAAATATGCAGCCACCTCTTTGATTGATCCACAAGTGCATATAGGAAAAGTACAGATTGCTTCACGCTCATCCCATAACCTCTTCAGTTTGGTAAAATAAGATCCCACTGACATGCTGCCTTGCGCACAATTATGAATTTCGTTTTCAATGTTGAATAGCTCGACCACATTCACTTGTGAGAACCTCTCCTGCAATTCCGGCCACATCTGTCTAGCACTTTTGCAATTGATTACACTACCAGCAATCTCTTTAGACATAGATCCCAGCAGCCAAGTCTTTACCAAATTGTTGCAGCGATTCCATTGTTGATGCTCGTCTGAATTTCTTTCACTTGGCTCATCGATTGAACCATCTATGAGTCCAATCTTGTTTTTGACTGTCAAGGTCATAGTCATGGATTGTTTCCATGCGCTGTAATTGTCTTCGACCAAAGGCTGTGGCACAAGAATGGCGCCAGGTTGATCCGAATGATGAAGATAAAGTTGATGGTTGGGATTGTCCCATTTTGCTCCTGAAGCCGTGCATCTTGGTTTGTCGTCTCCCATGGAGGTCGGCTAGGAAGCAGTATTAGGTTTTGCTTTGATGCCCAGAGGACCTGGCTCTGATACCATATAAAGAAGAAATAACTGTTGTGGTAAAATATCTCTTATGCCTACGAATAAGTATTACATGTATATATACACACAATAATCCTATTCTAAAGCCTATGATCAAGCTAAATCATATCCAGATAAGGATAGAATTGATAGATAATCAATCTCTAATATAGACTGCGTAATTTGTGGCTATTCTTCAGGCTTAACTTCCTTTGACACCACCAGCTATAATTGCATTCAGAGGCCATGTGCATCCTATCGAATCATCGTGGCATTTGTTAGGTCTGGGCTACCAGGAGAAGACTGACCTTGACAGCGTGAAGAAGGCATTCTGAAGGTAGTTCTGGGAATTAAATTCATTCTAAGGTAATAATAATTAGTATCGGGCGTTCTGAAAGTAGTTTTGTATTCCTATTATGGAGCAAACAGTCTCAATCTGCTCCTTGTTGCTAGAGGAGGAGCATCCAGCTGCACGACCACAATATACTGAAGATATAACTTGTCTTGGAGGTTGCGGATTTTGTGTGGGGGGTTTTTATTTATTAATTTACTCAAACCTTTTTGCCGATTCCTTATTTGACCTCTAAATTTGGGGCAAGCATGCCAACCCCTTTGAATATTGGGGAACCCTATGAAATGTCTTAATTCATACGATATTGAAATGTACAGTTAATTCTTTGAGTTTTAATATGTTCAATTGTGTTTTTCAGCTCCCCGTGATTCTATCTTTTTTTGGTCAAATTTATTCCTCTAACTCAGATGTTGTAATAACATCAAGTACAATGGGACGTCGGAATAATTATTCTAATTGTCGGTTGCCAATTTTTAAAAAATAATAAAAAATAATCAACTCCTAAATTTTAATTTTCATAAAATATCTTAAATATTTTAAAAATAAAAATTATTAAAAATAACAAGAATGATTCGAAAAGGTAAGTGGAATTTGAGTTTGAAAATCAACAATTATGGAAAGTTTGATTTTGAAAAGTATAGATGGTATTTGAAATATTAATCTAAAATATTCAATTCAAAAATATTAATTTAAAATATTCAAAAATAGATTTTTCATGTATTTAATTAGTAAGGATAAAATTATAAATTTTCTCTAAGTCCAACGTCCTAAGGTTCGCGCCCTATTTGGAGGAAAAATTTATGCAAATACGTCGTAGCTAGGGATCGAATCAAGAAGCGCTCGCAGTGGGCCGTCTAAAAGCCCAACGTCTTAAGGTTCGCGCCCCATTTGGAGGAAAAATTCATACAAATACGCCATAGCTAGGGATCGAACCGCGAATACCTAAGAAAACGACTAGTCACCCTACCACTATACCATAGCCTCAAAGGCTAATTATATTTATTCTAATATCTATATCAAACATCATTAATTCAGTAATCATTTTTTATTATTATTAATTTTTTAATAAAAATTTATTATTATTTTTATTATCGAATATATATCGACTGTTAGACTCGTTGATTTAATAATTTATTGGTGGCATCGTTTTGGTTAAAATCAAACTTGTTTATTTTCGACGCCTATTACTCTATTAGCGGACCGCTGTCTGGCACGATGGATGGGATGGAAGGGTTCGCGCGATCCTTGATACGGACACGGAAAAATACGAATCACAAATGAAAAAATATCAATTATTAACACTATAATGAGGATGTGCACGTTTAACTTCAAGAATATTCTATTTACAAGTGATCCAATAGGATAATTCTAAAAGGGTATTTTAGAAAAAAGATATAACATAATATTAAATCAAAAATTACTAACTAAAAAATAATTATTGAATAATATTTAAATAATCTTAAAACACTAACACTAACGTTCTTCTGGGCCTCTGAAAAGGCTTTAAACAATATTTTTTGGGATTCATCTCTAACTTGTAGATCTGACGAGTTTCAATTTGATATATTATAGGTACGTGTTCAATCGAGTCAAAGTTATGGCTCTTAAAGCTTTCATCGATCTGTTCGATCTGTCCGATCTATACGATTCTGTGATTCTGTGATCTACGATCTGCTGCGATCTGCTAAAAACGATTTGGGATTTGGATGTTTTTGGTAGATCGTATGACTAGATAATGGATTGCCTATAATGCGTAGTTCCAGGCGCGGGTTCAAAGAATATCTTAAGGCCCTATTGGAATGAGGACTGTGCCACGTTCCTAACAAGTTTATCATTGGACGACTCAGATTTTATAAATTATAAAAGGGTATTTTAAAAAAGAATAAAATGGTATAAATATTAAATCAATTGTAATCATTACAGAATAATTTCTATATATTATAATAATTATTGAATAATTTTTATATATAAATCTTAGGATCCCGGCCTAGTTTACGGGTAGCTCGGCTAGCTTAGTCAGCCAACCTGGCGCTACAAAGGCCCAATAGAGGGCTCCGCGAAGACCTCATCAGGGGAATTTCCGAGCCAGGGACCCTCCCAAACCACTGACCGACCGACCCTAGTCGAGATCGGGCAGGTTGATCCCGGGCACCTCTTGACTCGGCCACCGAGTCCAATTTCCGACCCAAGGCTAGGTTGAGAAGTTCAGTCCTCAGCACCCCATAGATCGGACAACCAGTAGACTTGAAAGATGGTAAAGCAGATATAGCTCGGTGAACCCCTGACTCATGGCATATAGGTGTCACTCGGCTATACTACACCCGACCTGGGCCGTACCACACGGACCCGCCGGTCGTCCATCGGTCTCCGGGCCAGTCCTTCCATGCGCCGCCACCCATCAGGACACCTTGGGTACGGCCATGACGCGGGGGTGATGCACGTCGTACCCATTCATGACACACGTCACGGACATCCCGCTGACTCGGTACGGTTATACTATCCAAGCACCCCGCGCCACGCCGCGGTACCTATAGGTGCTCTCCCACGAGCTGACAAGCACCATACTCGTCTCATTGACACAGACAGGGGTTGTTAGCTCCCCCGGCTATATAAGCTCCTCCCTTCCTCATTCCGCAGGTATGCGCAATCGCACTCTCCTCTACTGCATTTCCTTTAGCTTCTTTATATTCCTGCGGACACTGACTGACCGTCGGAGGGCCTGACCGGGGAAATTCCCCGCGGGTTTGCTAATGGTCAATTTCTCACAGGGCGGAACCAGGTCGGCGCCAGGTTAGTAGCTTGGGACCCTCAGGAGACCATCTGGCTCTTGGGACTTCCACCTCGCTTCACGACAGGATCAAATTTAGCGCTAGAAGAAGGGTTTTCAGCCTGATCGGAAGTATATGATGGAAGAGCCCAACCGAGTCATGATGATCGTTACCCCCGAGGACTACAAGCTCCTGAGGGCCACTCGGGCTAAAAGACCCCTCAGAGGCGGTCTCAGGCCGGGGGCCCGACCACTCGAGCCCCTAAGCCATCGACCCACGGCCCCTCAGGAGGTTGGAGACAGGTTGCCCCACCCGAAGGAGGCTTGGTCCCCTTCCTCGAGGTTCCCGGCTAGGGTCGGGATGACAAGGCCGAGCCCAGGCCAATCGAGGTGTCCGTATCCAGTCGGACGCACGGACCCCGTCCCGAAAGGGGGAAGGCCCCAACTATCGTATCATTGACCGCCCTGGGGCGTAGCCCCTTCTCCTGTTGGATCTTGGAGGATCTGGTTCCCAAGCATCTCCAGTTCTTCACAATCCCCGAGTATGCCGGAGCCACCGACCCAGAGGACCACCTTATGAAGTTCGAAAGTGCCGCCCTGCTCCACCAATATCCGGAGGGCGTGAAATGTAGAGCATTCCTGACAATGCTCTCTGGACCTGCTCAACGATGGTTCAGACAACTCCCCAACGGGTCAATAGCCAACTTCGGAGAGTTCAGGAGGACATTCTGTTGGTGCAATTTGCACTAATAGTTAAACCTGAGTTTTGATGAATGACAAATAGGTTAAAGTTAGACTTGCTTTTGGTTTTGACCTCTTTACTAAGTGTTCAGGGTTGAAAGACTTAGGACCTGACACCAAGCTGAAGTCCAGGGTGGTTGAGTCCTGGCGAGAAGTCCAGGGTGGTTGAGTCCTGGCGAGAAGTCCAGTTGGGTTCACGGGGCCTGACAACTGGCTGAAGCCCAAGTTGGTTGAAACTTGGCAAAAAGACCAGGGTGGTTGAGCCCTGGCAGGAAGACCTGGTGGGTTAAGAAGTTGAGTAGAGCTGCACGAGGTAAGTGAGGTAAGTCACTGGAGGAGCGAACCAGTGAGGACGGGTCCTATTTTAGGACTGTAGGCGCGGTTCAACTTAGGCCCATTTTGGTGACCTCGGTTGAGTCCTAGTTAGATCCTTATCCAGGTTTGGACGGGGTCTAATTAACTCTAAATGCATTAACTCTATTTTACAGAATTTATTTAATTAACTCTAAATGCATTAACTCTATTTTACAGAATTTATTTAATTAGATTTTGTAGTTGAATTTTATAAAATTATTCCTTATCTAAAGCCTTGGTGGAGGATAAATTATCATTTAAATTATTCGTATTTCCTTCTTTTTAGAGAATAAAATTATTCCTACTAATGCTTAAAATTCTCACGTAAAGCTTAGTTGGAAGGATAAAATCTCCTTTTAAATTATTAATAAAATTGTAAGAGGATAAAACCTCTCGGTTAACTTTTCAATATTCTGTATTTATATTTTATTTAAATTATTTTCTTAATTGAAGCAAAAGATAGAAACATTATCTTTTTTTTAATTATTTTATCTTGTTGATGGATAAAATTTGAGCTGAGAAGATCATGCATCGAGGCACTATAAATAGAAGCAAACAAGCCCTCTAACACATAAGAAAATTTGATTCTGGTTCAAGCTTTGGCGCTCTCTTGCTTCCACGCTCCTCTGCTGCGGTTTGTGCTTTGACTCGACGCTGTCCGACCGCTGCTGGAAGATCGCTCCCAACACCCAAGCTGCTTCAGATAAATCTAAGTGTTGGGTAACGAATTTTTTTTTGTCTGCACTTAAATTATTTAAGGGGGAAGTGTAGGGCTGTTACACTTCCGCCCAATCTTGTATTCGAATCACTCTATCGGTAGTTTGTTGGTAGAGGTTTTTAGTGGATTGCCCACAGGAAAGGTTCAAGGAACCTGGGCCTTCGAGTAGGAGTCGGCGAAGGCTCCGAACGAAGTAAAACTCCTCGTGTAATTTTTTTATTATTTTTCGCTTTCGCATTTCGTTTTAATTTTTCCGCTGCGCACGTTATAAAAAGCATCGTACAATTTTCTATCGACTCTGATTTTATAACGAAGATTTTAAAAGTCACGTGATTCACCCCCCCCCCCTCATCGGTCCTACAAGTGGTATCAGAGCCAAGTTCGCTCTGTATCGGTGCAACCACCATAAGAGCCGGGGGAAATCCAATTCTTTTTCGTTTGTTTTTGTGTTTTCGCTGCACGATCTAAATTAGGTATTGTTGCCTAAATTTAGATTTTACTCGAATTTGGGCAACACCATTTCGAGTCGTTTTTTGTTCCTTTCTTCTCCTTTTCCTACCACACTACTAATCCAAGACCTAGTCTTGGAACAAGTGTTTTTGTTGTTGTCTATTTCAGATGGCTCAAGGTGAAGGATATAGTACTGCCCGTCCTCCGCTCTTCAATGGGGAAGACTTCCCTTACTGGAAACGAAGAATGGAGGTGTACCTAAAGACTGATATGGATCAATGGTTCGCGGTGCAATCTGGCTACGAACCACCAATGGACAAGGGAAACAATGCACTACTGAAGCATGACAGATGGAACCTAGAAATGAAGAAAAGGGCTCAGATTGAGTTCAAAGCACAGAACACACTCCAATGCGGACTAACCGAAGAGGAATTGAACCGTATCGGCCCAACTGAATCTGCCAAAGAACTTTGGGACAAACTGATTGAACTGCATGAAGTCACCTCAGATGCGAAGGTAACAAAAAGAGATTTGTTATTGAATAAATTATTTAACATAAAAATGTAGGAAGGTGAGTCTGCAAGCCAACTCCGCGCCCGGATCAAGGACATACTAAATGGACTCCACCTCATTGGGCACAAACAAGAAAATAGAGATATTATAAGGTATGCATTAAATGCCTTTCCTAGAAACTCTTTATGGGCATCCATCATAGATGCTTATAAAATTTCTAGGAATCTTTCCAAAATAAATTTAGATGAACTATTCTGTGAATTAGAACTGCACGAACAAACTAACACCAAGGCCGAGAAAGGATTTGCTTTGTTTGCAGGTTCTTCAAAAGAAGTCAAGTCGAAGAAGAAAATTCAAGAATCAGAAGAAGAGTCAGACTCAGACTCAGATGACGAGGAACAAATGGTTAACTTAGTAAGAAAAGTCCTCGCCAAAAAGAAAAGCAAATTCTCGAAAAGAGATTTCCAAAAGATAATGAAGTCAACCAGTTATGGAGACAAAAGCAAAATAACCTGCTTCGGTTGCAACAGAAAAGGACACTTCAAACATGAATGTCCCTACAAAACGGAGGACCAATCAAAGAAAAGCAAGAAGAAGAAGGCTCTTCAAGCCACCTGGGACGAGAGTTCGGATGACTCTGACTATGAACCACCAAAGAAGACAAGCTACCTCGCGCTAATGGCAACTGGACCCGGGTCAGACTCGGAGCACGACGAAGATTCCGAATACGAGTCGAGTCAAGAGATCGGACTCTTTTCGGACGACTCGACTAAGGTATATTTAGATTCAGTTAATGAAAAATTTTTTAAGATTATTTCCATTTTAAATAAAAAATTACTTGCATCTGAATCTAGGAATGACCAGCTCCTTAAGGAAAATCAAACCTTAAGGAGCAATTAATTAATACCAGAACATTAACTGAACAAACTCAAAATCAAAAGACAATTGAGCTTGAAACTGAAAACTCCACTCTAAAGGGCGAAGTCCTAAAACTTAAGGATCTACTAGCAACTTTCACAACCCGATCCAAGAACCTTGACCTCATTCTTGGATCACAAAAGGGCATGTACAATAAATCTGGGATAGGATATAAATCAGGATCAGCCCAAAGATCCTTTATCTCCTTTATCCACCCCCGCAAAAATCAACGAAAAGCGTGGGTTCCGAAAGCTTACCTAACAAAGCAAGTAGGTCAGAATCAACTTTATGTCCCAAAAAGGGACATCCACTACATTGACCCTAGACACCCAGTCTACAATTTAGGAGGAAGCTCCAAATTAGTTGGCACCTCAAAGTCACCCTTTACCCGTCTGGGTACCTAGGACTAGTTTCAAAAGTTAATTTGACACTTGACCTACTCAGTACCAGGGTAGGGCGAGCTGATAGTACGTTAGGGAAGCTGATCTAAGGAGTCAGGTAGGGGAAGGCGTCCTCTATTTAGTCTTCTTAGCCCAGTAGAACTAGCCGAAGCTACCTCGCCACATCCTAGACTAGTTAGACCAAGGAGTTTCAATAGGTAGGTTAAAAGTACAACTTCCTTAAGCGGTTTTGCCTAGAAAGTGGTTGTTGATCCAATAAGGCTTCGGCCAAAGAAGACCTCTATGCCTCGCCACGGCCTGGAAACCAATTATGGAAGTATACTTTTAAACTGCTTCTTGTCAAACCTGAATCTAACAAAAGGTCAGATTAACTTTTATAAATCAAACTCAAACTTATCTCACACAAATCATAGGATCCCTTTGATTGACAACTTAGATCAAGTGAGATGAATAAGGACAACTAAAATCAAATTCAAAATTCAAATTAACAAAATCAAAATTCAAATTAACAAAATCAAATTTCAAAATTCAAATTAACAAAATCAAATTTCAAAATTCAAATTAACAAAATCAAATTTCAAAATTCAAATTAACAAAATCAAAATTCAAAATTCAAATTAACAAAATCAAAATTCAAAATTCAAATTAACAAAATCAAATTTCAAAATTCAAATTAACAAAATCAAATTTCAAAATTCAATTTAACAAAATCAAAATTCAAAATTCAAATTAACAAAATCAAAATTCAAATTCAAATTAACAAATTCAAATTTCAAAATTCAAATTAACAAAATCAAATTTCAAAATTCAAATTAACAAAATCAAATTTCAAAATTCAAATTAACAAAATCAAATTTCAAAATTCAAATTTCAAAATTCAAATTAACAAAATCAAATTTCAAAATTCAAATTAACAAATTCAAAATTCAAAATTCAAATTAACAAATTCAAAATTCAAAATTCAAAATTCAAACTAACAAAATCAAAGTTCAAAATTCAAATTAACGAATTCAAAATTCAAAATTCAAATTAACAAAATCAAAATTAATAAAATTCAAATTAATTCAAAATTCAAATTCAAAAATTAATAAAATTCAAATTCAAAATTCAAAATTAATAAAATTCAAATTCAAAAATTCATAAAATTCAAATTCAAAATTCAAATTCAAAAATTCAAAAATTAATAAAATTCAAAATTCAAATTCAAGTTTTAAATTCTTTAGGATGTTTAAAATTTTCTTAAATTTTAAAAAAAAAAAATCAAAAACTTAACCTAAGTTCTAAATCTTTTACTTAACTGTAGGTAAATAAATGGATTATTGACAGTGGGTGCTCCAGACACATGATTGGGGATCCCACCAAATTTACAGAACTCAAGTACAAAAGACTAGGGACCGTTGCTTTTGGAAATAACGGTAAACTTAAGGTAATTGGCCTAGGTAATATTGAACTTGAGTCTGATTTTATAATTACAAATGTATTACTTGTTGAAAATTTTCACTTCAATTTACTGAGTATTAGCCAATTGTGTGACACTGGTTATAAGGTTAGGTTCCTATCCAATGAATGTCTGATCAAACACAATGACAACCCAAACATCACACTTAGAGGACTTAGGCACAATAACATTTATGAAATTAAGTTAACCTGTCCCTTAGAAAATTGTCTTTTAACCCATAAGGATGAGACTTGGCTCTGGCATAGGAGACTTTCACACACTCACTTCAGAAAACTACCTAAACTAAAAGGTTTAGTTAGAGGCCTACCAAAGTTATCTAACCTTGAGTCAATCTTATGTAACGCATGTCAACAAGGAAAACAAACTAGGTCAACCCACAAACCAACTAGTCAAACTCAAACTAAGTCAATTCTTGAATTAATTCACCTAGACCTATTTGACTCACATGGGGTAAAATCAATTAGTGGAAACCTTTACTGTTTAGTAATCATAGATGACTATTCAAGATTTACCTGGGTAAAATTTTTAAAAAATAAAGATGAAACTTTTGATATGTTTACTCAATTTTGTAAATTAGTAGAAAATGAAAAAGGGATTAAAATTAAAAGACTTAGGAGCGATAACGGCGGAGAATTCAAAAATCAAAAATTTAACCAATTCTGCTTAGAAAATGGCTACCATCACGAATTCTCTTGTCCTAAAACACCTCAACAAAATGGAATAGTAGAAAGGAAAAATAGATCACTACAAGAAGCAACCAGAACAATGCTAAATGAATACAATCTACCTAAATATTTTTGGGCTGAGGCTGTTAGTACAGCATGTTATGTACAAAATAGAATAACTATAAATAAAAATCTAGGAAAAACAACTTTTGAAATCTATTATGAAAAACAACCTAATATTAAATATTTTAAAGTATTTGGATGCAAAGTGTATATATTAAACACTAGAGAACACTTAGGAAAATTTACCTCTAAGGTTGAGGAAGGTATCTTTGTAGGTTATTCCCTTACCAGTAGAGCTTATAGAGTTTATAATAAAACTACCCTAAGAATTGAAGAAACTACAAATGTAAAATTTGATGAAAAGTCTAGCCCAAATAACCTTGATCAAACCACCTACCAACCAATTGATTTTGTTAGGTCTAGTACTGACCCAAATGAAAGCCAATTTGAGGACCGAGACCATGATCTGACTGAACCTGCACCTGAATCTGAACCTAACCAACCCAGAACTATTCGAGTTAGCTCAGCCCACCCAACTGATCAGATCATAGGCGATCCAGAGCTAAGGGTTCAGACCAGATCAGCCTTTAGGAACCTTAGTCAAATTGCCTTGATTTCAAAAATTGAACCCAAGTCTATAGAAGAGTCCTTACTTGACCCTGATTGGATCATAGCCATGCAGGAAGAGTTAGCCCAATTTGAACGTAGTCAAGTCTGGGACTTAGTACCCTTACCTAAAGGCAAGAAATTTATTGAAACTAAATGGGTCTTTAGGAATAAACTTAACGAACAAGGAGAAACAGTCAGGAATAAGGCTAGGTTAGTAGCTAAGGGGTTTAGCCAAGTAGAAGGACTTGATTATGATGAAACTATGCCCCTGTAGCTAGACTTGAGTCCATTAGGATGCTTTTAAGTTATGCAGCCCATAAGGGATTCAAGTTGTATCAAATGGATGTTAGGTCAGCCTTCCTAAATGGCCTGATTAAGGAAGAAATCTATGTAGGCCAACCCCCAGGTTTTTGAAAGCCTAGAATATCCTGACTAGTCTTTAAACTTAAGAAAGCCTTATATGGACTTAAGCAAGCCCCTAGGGCCTGGTATGAAAGATTGTCTAACTACTTAGTATCTAAAGGCTTTAACCAAGGCAAAATTGACCCAACACTATTTGTTAAAACTCTAAAAACTGATATTTTTATAGCTCAAGTATATGTAGATGATATAGTATTTGGCTCAACTAACTCAAATTTTTTACAAGATTTTATAACGGTAATGGAAAATGAATTTGAAATGAGTTTAGTAGGTCAATTAACTTTCTTTTTAGGGTTACAAATAAAACAGACTAGTGAGGGTACTTTTGTCTATCAACAAAAATACACTAAAGAATTACTTAGAAAATTTGGAATGGATAGTGCTAAAGAAATTAAGACACCTATGGCTACCAATCAAACTATAGATAGTGACACAAATGGCAAACCTGTTGACCTTAAGTATTATAGAAGTGCTATAGGTAGCTTACTTTACCTAA
>JAGFNQ010002526.1:220776-253200 GCA_024364735.1 Boesenbergia rotunda
TCATCCGATAGTTCATCACAAATTGTGAATAACTTTTGGGCAAACAACTCAGAATTAAGTCAATACTTAGTTCATGATCCATTGCAAAACCGAGTGTTCAGTCGCTAATTGTACCCCAACATCTTTAACACAATCTGCGAGGCAGAAGTGCCTTCCTGCATCTTAGTGGTGAAGAGGAGTCTGGAGACTTCGAACCTTTCGGATCTCGCCTGCTCTTCAAACAACTCATGAAGATGGAAGATGATGGTATAAGCATCCTTATGCTCATGCTGCTTTTGCAGCTCAGGTATCATAGAGGCTAGCATGATGCAACTCGCAAGTTCAGAATCGGTCACATGTTTCTGATAGGCCATTAACTCGTCTGGAGTTGCACCCTCTGGAGGATGGTTAGGAAGTTGATCTTCAAGGACATAAGCAAGCTTCTCTGCCTTGAGGACAATCCTCAGGTTTCGAAGCCAGTCCATGAAGTTAGGCCCAGTCAGATTATTGGTGTCCAAGATGGAATGCAAATTCAGAGAAGACATGATCGAGTGATTAACCTAGAAATACAAATTGAGCTTATGTGAGAAGAATGATTAAAGAATGTATCAACATACATAAATAAAATCCTATTTATTTTTCAAATTGAATAACCCTTTTTATCAATTCGGGAGATCGTAGGAACATCTCCAAATAGGTTGATATCCAACCATAGATAAGAACCACCATGGCTGTGGCCATCAAGTCATTCTTAGCTATGAAGGTAGATAATTATATCGATTACACATCACATATATGTAACTATCACTTTATGCTATCAACTAATTGAATATTTACATAAATCATTGGGTTGTTAACTCATTAACAAGTATGCAACATTATACATAGCACCCAATTGCACCTCTCTTTACATCGACCTTGGCTGTGGCACAACAAATCGATGTTCCAAGCTTAAGGCTGACCCATTAATCAAGAAATAGTTTTAATATGATTGGAGCTCATTCAACCGTTTAGTCAGGCTTGGATGTGTCCAACAACCAAAACATAGGATTGACCTCTGACTCCTACTATATTATTCATAAACTAATTCCATGGTTTGAACATGTTGAGGTTCAAGCCGGGCATGGATGTGCCCATCAACTCAAACGAGAAACAAAACTCCGATTCTAACCATATTAATGGAAGGTGTTGGCCTTAATATTTTGTAAGGGGTTTTGGGTCTCATCCTTTCTTTTCTATGCACATTCATGACATAGAATTATGTCATGACTAACGATTTCCTTAATAAAGTATGTATGTGACTTAATTTATCAAGTCTCATTATTTGAATTAGGAACCGGATTTCCTAATTCTAATTACATACTTTATTTAAGGAATTGTTTTGGGAAACAATTTCCTAAATTGTCATAATCAATTTCGGAAATAATATGTTTTAAGACTTTGATTTCTCTAAATCAAATCTTATTAAATTAAGAGACAAATCCCTTAATTCAACCACATATTATTTTCATGGAAATCTCATTTAAGAAAACTCTATAGGAAACCATTTTCCTAATTAATTTTGGAGACAACAATATGTAAGAGCATCACCTCTTAAATCATATTTTATTCATGGATTTAATTAATTACAACAAATCGTTTTCTAAGGGTGGCTCCCCGAGGCTCAGATACCCAAAGAAAAGTAATTTGTCGTAAATCCAATTTGGTCCGCTTCGGAAGTGCTACCAAATTAAACATGACAATTTCATTTAAAATTGGGAAATTAAATTACAACAACTAACTTTAAATTGGACGGCTCCCCGAGGCTCAATCCAAAATAAAGAATTTTGTTGTCAATTTAAACCCCAATTCAAATTTAATTGTCCATAAATTTGTCTAGACTTTCTTGAAAGAATGTGCCCAAAATTGCGAGATTTCATAATAGGTTTTCAGAATAATTGTAAGTTTCCGGTACAAAGAAAACTTACATATTTCCAAAATTAGAAAATTTCTAAAATAGAAAAATTTCCAAAATTGGAATGTTTCCAAAGATGGCATGTTTTCACAATTATTATAAAATTTCAGAAACTAGAAAATTTCAAAAGTTTGTGAAATTTTATGAGGATCTCCAAACTTAGAAATTCTTAAATCTAAAATTTATTATAATTTGAAAGTTTCCATAATTGAAATTTTTTTCCAAAATTGAGATCATGACAAAGTTTTCCGCAAAACAATTATATGATTATGTCGAACACTAACCGGCTCTGATACCACTGTTGGGACCGGGTGCATGTTGACAAGGATACGGGTTCGTAAAATTTTAAATTTTTACGTGCAGCGGAAGAATTAGCATAAAATAATTTCTCAAATTATTCTAACCACGTATCTAGCATGCAACCTTATGGTGTGTGGACATGATCATAAAATAAAACTTTGTGAAAAAGTAAACTAATTTACTTTGTACCTCGCGTAACTCAAAGAAAAGGGACGAGATCCAACCGTAGCGTCCCTTGGAAGCTTCGCCTCTATTTGCGTCCACGCCGAGTTCTCTTCGGGATGACTTCGCAAAGTCACGAGTTTTGTGCCGACGAGAACTACTAGATTCTCTAAAGGCACAACTAGAAGATCAAGAGAGAAAATAGGAAACTAACCACCAAGAGTCGGAATCTAAATTCTGGGAAGGGAAGGAAGGAGACGCGATCCGCTTCTTCTTCTTCTTCTTCTTCTTCTTTGGCTTCTACTTGGTGGAGTCGACTCACGCCAACCCTAGGGTTGTGTGAGGTGCGCCGGCCCTAGCTCTCAAGAAGGGCGCCGGCCCTAGTACTCAAGAAGGGCGCCGGCCCTAAGGGGAAGAGAGGGAGAAGAGAATAAGAGAGAGAGAGAGGAAGCTACTAATCTCTTGATTACTCAATTGGAATTAAGGGCTTGCCTTTGGTTCCTTTATATAGTAGCATCTCCCTTGCCAAGTCTCCCTCTTAACGGAATTTTCATAACAAATTTATCCTATAAATTCTCTTATGAATTATTCCGTTTAAACCAAGTTTTATTATAACTAACTTTATAATAAAACAAATACTTCTTCTCCTTTTATTATGGAATAAATTTTATAAGAAATTTATAAACTTTCTTATTATGGAAAAATCAATTCATAATTGATTTTATAAAATTAAAATAAACAATTTCATGGATCATTTTAATTTCCATAAAAGAATAAATTTCTATAAATTTATTTATATAAATTTCTTTTCACAAATTTATTTATCTATAATTTATAAAACAAATCGCGCTAGATTTATTTTATTAATTAAACCAAATAAATTGGTTTTATCCCCTTTTAATGGCCGGCCAAACCAAAGGGGGTTAACACCCTCTTTGGCCGGCCAAACCGAGCCGAACCGATCGCGAATTAAACTCATTTAATTCGCCCAATAAGCCTTCAAAAGACTTAGCCATTTTAAGTTTCCGTTGTGCCTCTGATTAACTCAGATTCGACTTATTTCTCTTGATTGGAAAATCCAATTTTCAACTCGTTTTAAATCCCTCGGATTACTGGTAGTGCGTGTGACTAAATAGGCTTTCGATTTATGTTGGCCGTCTATAATTAACCAATTATAGAACGGTCATGAGTGACACCTAGTAGTACATCATGACCCCTAATTAATCGAAAGATCAACGGTTTGACCTTAGAAGTAATTCCGAAATCCTTCAGCAGCTCTAATGAATCGTGCCCCATTCCCTTCACCATTTTATACCCACTTGGTTCAGGACATGGTCTATTTGTGTCAGTCCCCACTAGGCTGACTACGTCACATCTAGCCCAAGTAATGTCTTTCTCGTCCTTTGGATTTCTAATTACTCTCATGTATTTAAGAGACTCGCACTCTAAACATGATATGCTCTGGCCAGAGGCTTTGAGTAACAATCCGACGATAGGCCTGGGTATACATCTCCTCGCAAGGAGTGGTGAATCCTTTGTAGGCTGTTCAAACATCTTCGGGCACTTCGGCTTAAACCCAATCATCCTGGGTCCACACCTCCTTGGAGATGCTTGCTTAAGATGTTAAAGTATAGTCTCCATGACCAAGATGACTTGAACACTGCAAGTCAAAGGAACATCGCACTTAAGCTGCAGTAATAACTTCAATGACATATCTTTATAGATTACCATATGATGTTTTACAGCTAGTCACTCCAATGAACTAGTTCCCTTAACTAGCATCCATGTTTATCTCCAGACATCCCAATGTCACCAGCCAGTGAGAATCAGCTGATTAGAGAATAACCCATGCTAGTCTCAACAGAATTGATAGTGTCCGTTTTTATCAATTCATCGACTAGGGATACTTTCAATACTTCACAATTGCACATGTAGAGATAATCACTAGTTGTGATCCCATCACAAATTCTCTTATGCTGTGAATTATATTGCGGACATTCAGTAGATGAGTTTAAGATCCCAATCAAATACACAAACATGTATACTGAAATAGTGAATTATCATTTATTAAAATAAATGTTTACAATCATAAGGCGATTGTCTTAGGACACTTCTCTCATATCACTAACACCAGGTGCCTAGCAGCCCTTCGCTAGGACTTTGTTTCCTGGCAGTCCTTCGCCAGGTGCCTAGCAGCCCTTCGCTAGGACTTCTTTCTGCTCACTTGAGTAACTTCGTTAGATCACAAATACTACTTAACTTTGAATCCTTTGCCAATATCAAAACAAGGTTCGATATGGTGCTTCCTGCACCAACAGGAATCTCATCTAATTGCGGTCAAACGAATTTTGAGGTACCTTAAGGGCACAATTAGAGTTGGTCTTTGGTACCCCGTACTAAGTCAGTTGACCTAATTGGCTATACAGATTCCAACTATGCTGGGTGCAAGTTAGATCGGAAAAGCACGAGTGGGGGTTGCCAATTTCTGGGATCATCTCTAGTTAGTTGGTCAAGTCGGAAGTAACATTGTGTTGCTCTCTCCACGACCGAGGAAGAATATATCGCCATGGGAGAGAGTGTGTCACAATTGTTGTGGATGATTCATACCCTAGAGGACTATGGATTAAGCTACAAGGGTGTGCAAGTGTTGTGTGACAACATTAGCACAATTAACCTAACCAAGAATCCGGTCCATCACTCTAGAACCAAACATATTGAAGTGCGTCACCACTTAATTAGGGATCATGTTGCTAGAGGAGATATTGTACTCTCACATGTAGAGTCCAAATCGAATCTAGCGGACATTTTCACTAAACCACTCCCCGAAAATGAGTTTAGCTTCTTAAGAAGGGAGTTGGGAATGTGTCGCGCTTCATAGACATCAAAATGCATACAAAACCTTTCATGATCAATTCGAATTGTTGGGACATAATTGGGTAACCTGGGGGCATCTCACACAAACTATAAGGTTTACCAAAATATTTTTTGTTTGTTAGATATGGGGTGAGATGCTAAGATCAACTTAATTTCTCAAAATGTCAATGCATCCCTTGAGAAATTTGGTTGACGAGATAAAAATCACTTTGGTGACCAAGTATGGGGAAAACCAATGCATAACACATGTGTACTTGACTCCATGATCATACTTGGACATTCCAATCAAGGAAACCTGATTGGAGGCTTGAAATTGGGACAAACTTGCTTGAAATTGCTTAAATGTTTGTTGATTGAGTTTGACTCCACTTGGGTGGAGCAAAGTGATTTGTCAAAACCATAAGGACCTTTGATCCTTTTTCAGGGATCAATTATAGTCATGGGATCACTTCCAAGATCGATAACTTTCGTCAGATCTTATCAGAAATCGTTTGGAGCCTGAAACTGATAGTTTCAGATCGTATTAGAAAAAATCAGGAAGCCTGATCAGTCACCGGACCGATCAGGAGTAGGACTGATCGGTCCAACAGACCGATCAAGCTGTTTCACGATTAACCACAGAAATTTCTCTGTATTGGTCTGGATCGGTCCCCGGACCGATCTAGACCTCCCTGTGGTGATCGGTCCACAGACCGATCAGAGGGGTGGCAGAACACTTCGCGAAAAATTGACCAAACATTCTGTGTTGGCCTAGATCGATCCCCGGACCGATCTGTCACCCTGTGGTGATCGGTCCACATTCCGATCAGGGGGCTCACGGAAAAACCTCCAAACCTACTGTTCGCTTCCTGATCGATCAGCCGATCGATTAGGGGCCTGCCTGATTGGTCACCCGACCGATCAGGGCCATGCCAGATCGATCAGGCCGGAGCCTGATCAGTCTGGGCACTCCCAGATCAAACGGTGATCCGTTTAATCACATTAAATTGCGGTTGGTGGACCGATCCACCAACCGATTAACTTCGTCTAACCTTCCCAAGCCCTAGGGCTGAAATCCTCTCTTGCGCGTGCGATCTACTTGCTGTACGAGAGCTCCTCCTGCGTTTTCTCCTGCTTGCGCGTGGCTTCTTGCGATCGTCTCCCTGCTGCGCATGCGACTGGGTCTTCTTCTGCGCTGTTAGGAGTTTCTCTGTTCTCTCTCGCAAAGCACCATTTCTGTGTGCTGTTCTCTGCGCAACTCAGCCGCGTGTTTTCTCCAACCAACTCGACAATGGCACCTAAGTAAGGGTTTCCTTCTTTCATCTTGTTACTCCCTTCAAATATCATAATATGTGGTGAACTAACCGTGATGTTTATTCTTGGAGTTTCCTTTGGGTGTGTGTCGTGTGTGTCTTCCCGTAATCAAATCTTGGTTCTTTGATTAAACCCATGTTCATATGATCAACTCCATCTTGTGTTATATTTCATTCTTGTGTCATGATCATGTTCACTTGTTTCACTTTATATGATTCAAATTGTTGCCATGATCTATTCAAACCCATTAGAAAGTCATCTAAGGGCAAGGAACCCGCTGGAGGGTCCTCCAAGGGCAAAGACCCTTCATCATCTACACCCCCTTCAAGACCTCCACCACCTCCACATACCAGATTTTAAAAAATTCATTATGCACTAGACTTTCAATGGCACACTTTCAAACTCATGCCATGTCGAACTGTGGACCAAACCTTCATTTACGAACATTGTCCGACAGTACGGCAAATCATTGAACACTATGAACTTCAATCCATTCTTTTCCTTGAGAAGCCAATCAACTTTGATTTGGTCTCTGAATTTTATAATAACATGGTCAGCGGAGAGGGTTCGGGGTGGAGGACCCGTGTCACCAGTATTGACCTTAATTTTGATCGATCGACGTTCACTTCTTTTCATGACTGTCGCCGATCAGATAATGACTTTTCTTTCTACCCCTATCTTCCAGATCCTCTACCGATTCCCTTTGATGGAGTCACCCCTAACTCTATCCATGAGTACTTTTTCGATCATCCCAGGTCGAGGGATCTCGGTGAGGTTACCAGTCACTTCCCTACATTTGCTGCTGTCCGCCTTTCCCCCATAGATTATGTCTTGTTTAAGATTATCACTAACTGTCTCATCTCTACTACTTCAAAGCACTTAGATGAGATTCACTTATTCCACTGCTTGATGCTCTACGGGATGCATCGACGGTTAGACTTTGATATCGTGATGACCATTTACTTCTCCATCATCGTCCACACTCAGATGTACGGTCAGACAATTTACATGCCATTTGGCCATATCATCACTGCCTGGCTGCAGTCGGTTGGTATCGATGTTTCACAAGGCAGCATTGTACCCATGGTTCGACAGAATTGCCGACTTGATCGTAGCATGTTGGCCCAGTCTAGCATTGTTGTCGGACCACAGAGGCTGAAGTGGAAGGATCGACGACGTGTGGGGGAGTTACCGGGAGCAGCCCCTGATCAGGAGCTATCCGCTGTTGCTGAGGATTACGATGAGTGGGCTCCTGACCTCCGCTGGCAGGTTGCGGAGCTAGAGCGGGCGATGCAGCGTGAGTTACATATTTCCGAGCTCTAGCGACAGGAGGTCAACTCAGAGTTTCGGTCCTTCAATCGCCGACTAGTCGCTCTAGCATCCGATGTTTCTGGGATCAGCTCACTGCAGGAGACGTGGTATGAGTAGTGGTACCAGCATACATTTCCTGGTGCTGCGACCTCCAGCAGCACTCCACCAGGAGATGTCATATATATTGAGGATTCCTCAGACGATGACCTCGCGGCAGATTGATGATGTTAACTATTCTGATTTGTGTCCCAGTTGATTGGTATGCCTTGTGCAATGTTTGACTGTGCTGTATTTGCCTTGACTTTGATGCGATGTGATGCATTTGCTATTATGTCTGCTTTCCATATTTGACTTACCATAATTTGCTTATTGATGGCTTATATGATTATTCGTAAAATTGCTATCGTTATGTATGCCTCATTATGCGTTGCTATGAATATGCTTATGACGCCATGTTCATATGATACATATGATTGTGTTGCCGTGCTTTATATCTATCATATGTGTTTCATATGTTTATCAAAATAAATCAAATCTTTTATTGTTTTGGGATACCCCTAGGGTTGAGGGGGAGTATGTTTAAACTTAACAACCCGTCTACATACTTTTCGGTGTTTGACAAAGGGGGAGAGTGAGGTTGGTTAAGTTTAGGATGATTATGAGTTTAATGGTTGTAAGGGGAGGATCTTGATTCTCCTACAATTCTGAGATTTGAGACTATTGGATTCAAATCCCTAAACTTAAAATCGGGTTGTCAAACAACAAAAAGGGGGAGATTGTTGATGCAGTCTGACCCTGATTGTTGTTTTGGTGTTGACACCGATTTTAGTTTAGGTTGATGATTATAATTGGGATTAAGTCCTGGTCATGGACTAGGCATACCTTGTGGGAAAATCCTAACCTGGAGGGGTAGGTGTGGAAAAGTCCTAGCCTGGAGGGCTAGGTGTGGAAAAGTCCTAACATGGAGGGTTAGGTGTGAAAAGTCCTAGCTTGGAGGGCTAGGTGTTGAAAAGTCTTAACCTGGAGGGTTAGGTGTGAAAAGTCCTAGCTTGGAGGGCTTGGTGTTGAAAAGTCCTAACCTGGAGTGTTAGGTGTGAAAAAGTCCTGGCTAGGAGGGTCAGGTCCTAGCTTGGAGGGATAGGTTGATGAAATCCTAGCTTGGAGGGGTCAGGTCCTAGCCTGGAGGGCTAGGTTGGATGAAATCCCGGTGAGCGAAGCCGGGTGACTAAAACCCTAGTGAGTGAAGCTAGGTTCTAGCTTGGAGGGCTAGGTTGAAGTCCCAGTGAGTGAAGCTTAGCATGACATGAGTCAGAGATAGGCCGGAGGCTTCTTCTCGTGACTTAGAGGAGATTTGACCTTGCCTAGATCGGTCTGGTGACCGATCAGGGAAGTTGGCATGGTGCTCCTTCGTGGATCGGTCTGGTGACCGATCAGGGAGCACACAGAGAGGTTGGGAACCTACTGCTCTGCTCCTGATCGGTCTGGTGACCGATCAGTCAGTGTGCAGTTCACTCACTGCTCGGCTCCTGATTGGTCTGGTGACCGATCAGGGAGCACATAGTGAGTTGAGTTCCCCTGCTGCTCTGCTCCTGATCGGTCCGGTGACCGATCAGGGAGCATCCAGTAGGTTTTGGGTGTTGGAACCCGGATGGCTAGCGAGGGGGGGGGGGTGAATATAGCCAAACACTGTGACTTTAAGCACTTATCAAAATCTGCACTCAAACTTATCAGTAGCACAGCGGAAGAAACAAAGCAGTGCAGAAAATGAAAACAGACAACGAAAGGAAACAAACACAACTAGCAAGATCGCTAACAAGGAGGGTTTACAAGGTTCGGGGATAACTTGCCCCTACTCCTTGACGTGCCCTTAAGGTGGGCGATCCCTTGATCGTCGGCAGATCAAGCCCCGGTTAACACCGGATAGAAGACAACCTCCTTCTCGGTGGAGAAACCTCTCCACAGCGTTTCAATCACAAATATAGATTTAAGCACAATGAAACACAAAGAAAGATCTTACTTAGCACTTAGTAATGATAAGAACACAGCAAGCTCCCTCAGAGCTCCACCCAGCGATGATCTCACGCAAGAGTCCTCTCCTTGTGTCTTCTCGCTGTTGGACTCAGAGCTTCTTGTTCCCTCCTTCAAGCGCTCAAGTAATGAAGGTTGCTTCACAGATTGTAGTTGCTTGCACAAGATGATGGAACTTCAGAACACGCAAGAAAGATGTGGAGAACACAAAGGTGCAGCAAGAACTCAGTTCGCGAACTCTAGAACTCTGCTTCAACGAAGCCTTCTTCCGCCCTTTTGTTTCTCCACTCAGCACCAGGTGACAGCATCTCCTACAGCCTCAAGATGCTTCCCTGCCAACGCCAGCTACCACTGAGCCCTCCCTGGACTTCCTGAGCTCCCCTCAGCCAAGCTCCAGTCAGCAGCTCCAGTCTGTAGCTCCAGCAGTTGCAACCTGAGATGGAAAACGGACAAACCTGCTCCAAGGAAAGCCTCCATTGACTTCTCCTTGAGTGTTTGAATCCTTCCCTGTCACTTGCAGCTTGATCAGAGTATTAGAACAGCATATCACTCAGTAAATCAAGAATAAGAAGTTAAGCGCAAAGAATCGGATACGTTCAGATGCGATCAGAGCGTCTGACAGTGCATTTTGAATTAAAGTGATCGGTCACCGGACTGATCAGAGAGCCTCCTGATCGGTCACCAGACCGATCAGGCTGGGTCCAGACCGATCAGGCTCCGTCCTGATCGGTTCCCAATGCTCAATTAGAAATCGCGATTTCTTTGGGACTCTCCTGGATCGATCACCAGACCAATCCCAGGTTGTGGATCGATCACCCGACCGATCCACCCCTTTATCGGGCAATTTCTGAGCTTCGCAGTCCAGACCTCCTGATCGATCACCGGACCGATCAGGAACCTCCTGATCCGTCACCAGACCGATCAGGTCGTGACTAGACCGATCAGGCTCCGTCCTGATCGATCATAGAGAGGAACCTGCGATGCTAGATCGTTCTCCAGAACGATCTGCACAGTGATCCTGATCGGTCACCAGACCGATCAGGAGTAGTTCAGCAAGGGAACTCAACCTCACAGTTTGCTCCCTGATCGATCACCAGACCGATCAGGAGCAAAGCAATGGGTGAAACGCATACTCCCTGATCGGTCACCAGACCAATCAGTCATCGCTGGATCGGTCACCAGACCGATCCACGAAGGAGCACCGTGCCAACTCCCTGATCGGTCACCAGACCGATCCAGGGGTTCCAGCCTAGCCCTCCAAGCTAGGGTTTCATCCACCTTAGCCCTCCAAGCTAAGGATTTTTCACCTAACCCTCTAAGTTGGGAATTTGCACCTAACCCTCCAAGTTAGGACTTTTCACCTAGCCCTCCAAGCTAGGACTTTTCACCCAACTCCTCCGGATTAGGACTTTTCCAAACCTAGCCCTCCAAGCTAGGACCTGGCTTCACTCAGCAGGATTTCATCTAACCTGGCTTTACTCACCAGGACCCGGCTTCACTCACCGGGATTTCCATCACCTGGGTTCACTCACCAGGATCCGGCTTCACTCACCGGGATTTCAATCACCTGGCTTAACTCACCAGGACCAGGCTTCACTCACCGTGATTTCCATCACCTGGCTTCACTCACCAGAACCCGGCTTCACTCACCAGAACCCGGCTTCACTCACTGGGATTTCAATCACCTGGCTTCACTCACCAGGATCCAGCTTCACTCACCGGGATTTCCATCACCTGGCTTCACTCACCAGGACCCGGCTTCACTCACCGGGATTTCCATCACCTGGCTTCACTCACCAGGACCCGGCTTCATTCACCGGGATTTCCATCACCTGGCTTCACTCACCGGGATTTCCATCACCTGGCTTCACTCACCAGGACCCAGCTTCACTCACCGGGATTTCATGCCCAGTCCCCGACCAGGACTTAACCTAAATTCGCTCAACCAAACTTAAATGAAAACTTAAATCGATGTCAACACCAAAACAACAATCAGAGTCAGACTGCATCAACAATCTCCCCTTTTTTGTTGTTTGACATCCCGATTTAAGTTTAGGCATTGATGATCAATTGAAGGCAGTTCAATTATCGTAAGGGAATCAAAATCCTCCCCCTACAATAACCCTAAACTTAATCAACCATTTTCTCCCCCTTGTCAAATATCGAAAAGGGTATGGTTATTAAGTTTGAACATACCTCCCCCTCAAGCACAGGTCTCTCCCCAAATCCAAAATAATCAAAGGGCAATTTTTGAATTGCATATGAAAGGCATATACTATAAATGTATCATGGCAACAATGTATACGCATCATATGACAATAAGTGTGAATTGCACATGTAAACATATACAGAAATATATCATGGTCAAATATGTATATGTTTCATATGACAAGTAATAATGCAGCTTCATCAGACTTATGATTGATACAGAAAAATTTCTGATGTATCTATGAACAATCAATTTTCAGAAAAATTTCTGTAATTCTGATTCATTCAAGATAAGACTGCATTAACATTCGGAATTTCATGTGAAGACATATACAGAAGTATATCATGGTCAAATACGTATATGTTTCACATGACAGGTAAGGAATGCATTTGTATCTGACACATAGTTCTGATTGGTTTCCGTGACCGATCAGGTTCGTTGATCACGTGATACAGAAACATATCTGATTAGTCTGGGGAGCGATCAGATTTCAGAAAATTTTTTGAAACTCTGATACGTTCCTGATCAGACTGCATTAACAATTAGCATTCCATAACCGGGGAGTAGACTCTATTGATATTCGATATTTCAGAAAAAAATTTCTGAAACACGACATTAAGAACAAGAGTCATGACTCAACAAACCCTGTCTTATGAATTTGAACATTCCAACATAGGTTTGTATCAAATCAATAGTTTAATATTTGATGTTTCAGAAAAATTTCTGAGAATCAAAGGTCTTAAAAATTCCTACCCTTCTTTGAACACTTGAACCAACTTGTACTCACTTAGTACTAGTTTTGTACCAATGGAGGATCAAGTATATTTCAATTGTACTTGGTTTGTATCAGATTTGTGTGTGGTAGTATGGTCAGGTAATCTAATACAACTCGATGCAAAGTGATTGGTCTGGAAAGTTTTTGGATCAAATTGGAACGATCTGGGAGTTCCTTGATCAGAGTTGATCTGATCGGTCACAGGACCGATCAGGGTGATCCCTGATCGGTCGCCAGACCGATCAGGGTGAGTCCTGATCGGTCAGTGGACCGATCAGGTCTGATACAGACGACAGTTCAGAAACTCTGAAATTTTAAAAACTCTGAAACACTTCTAAACCCTAATTCAATTAGTTTTAACTCCTAACAGTGTTCCATTAAACAACATTCATGTTTCTTTACCCAAAGAAAACAACATGATTTGCATCTCTTTAACTATCATGTATATTATCAAATCATGCAACATCTCCAATATATCATGAGAGTAAAACTTATAAATACAAAGTTCAAAGCATGATTCCAGAAAACATGATAAATTTGAAAGTGATCAACATATGATTAAATTTCAAAACATGCCTATATAATATTAATATCAAGGTATGATTAGATTTCATGATACAAACGAAAGTATGATAAACCTTTCAAAAACATGCTTGTATCAAAATTCCAAGGTTTACATACAACCATTTGAACATAAAATTCATAATCATGAATAGCATGGAAAAATAGGGTTGCATCAATTTTCATGAATGATCAAATCTCCAAATTTTGCTTAGTTTGTAAGTTTGATGTATGGTGAAATTTCCAAGGTGATTTTTGAATCAATACTAATTGATGTGTCCATACTTGTTCTTTAGCATGCATTCATGTTCTATAATTCATACAAGAAATTAGACACCTTGGGCTTGAGATAAAGCATTTCATAAACCATAAATTGCAATAAACTATGAATAGCAACAATAAAACTAATTGTCCTAAGCAATCCATAGTCCAAATTCTTAGTTCTATTAGTAATTTACCAATTTTGATGAAATTCGATAATTCATGATCCTAAGTTTGTATCAAGTTGAGAACCCTAATTCTCCATTCTATTGAAAATTCATACATTAAATCGGAGAATTTGTAGCCCCAAATCTCTAACAAGTTCATTACCCATAGACCTAATTATATTGAAGTAATCTTGATAAACTATAGTCCCAAATGTATACAACTACAAATGAGAGAATATTCAAGTGACACCAATGAAACATACTACATGGGAAAAATTTTCATGTATCTATTTTATGATTTCCATTGGTTCTAACTCCATTTATCTAAATTCAAGAGAGAAAATCCATTTCTCATGGGTAGTGTATGATCTTCCATTAAATTGAGAAATATTAGACACATCCCTAACTAGGAATGACCATGTGTTGGGAGCACCAATTATCAACAACCAATGTTGATAGATACTCCCCCTCAAATGATGCTTATAGAATTCTAAATATTGAGATTTTAGGTACCCAAATTTTGGGACCTAATGCATCAACAATGAGGGACTTTGACACCTATACTTTAGTCATATTCTTTTTGGCTTTTTGAACCCTAGAATCATTTGATGCTCTAAAGTGGGTTCTTGACATTAATGATACAAAGGTTGGCTCCTTAGGTCGGTAACCTATATCGGCCTTGTTGTAAACCACCCTTTGGGAATTTAATACCATATCTAAGGTTTTGGAGCTAAATGAGAATTTCTCAAGAACATTCTTGAGATTTTCAACTTTTCTCTTTAAGTCTTTATTGTCATTCTCAAGGGTCTTAACATGCGAGTCATCATGAAAATCATTAACATCCTCCACCCTAGAGGATTTCAATTCTTCTACTTCAAATTTCAACAATTTAACTTTGTTCTTGGATTTTTTAAGCAACCTAGCTAGACATGCAATGGTTCTATAGCACTTATCTAGCTCGGGAGAGATTACCTCTTCATCATCCGAAGATGATGAAGACGTGGTTGAGGAGCTTGATTCATCTCCACTCTCCTCTTCATTTGAATCCTCTATGGCCATGAGGGCACGGTGATGAGTGCACTTTTCCTCCTTCTCTTCTTCGGATGAACTAGAGGACGATTCATCCCATGTGACCCTCAAGGCCTTCTTTTTCTTCTTTGATTTATCCTTCTTCTTCTTTAACTTTGGACATTCATCCTTGTAATGCCCTTTCTTGCTACACTCATAACAAGTAATGTTAGATTTATCAATCTTAGCTTCACTAGGGTTACCTTTACCCTTGAGGCGCCGGCTCTTCCTCATCATCCTTCTAACAAAGTTGGCCATCTCGGAGGAAGAAGACCAGCTGCCCTCCTCCTCGGACTCGGATGAGGATGAAGATGAAGATACTTCCTTCTCCTTCTTCTTCTTGTTGGATCGGTCCCCTGCAACTAAGGTAATCCCCTTCTCCTTGGGGACTTTGTTAGCTATTTCATGCAATTCCATTTCACAAAACAAATCATCTAACTTAACAATGGATAAATCCTTGGATACTTTGTAGGCATCCACCATGGATGACCACAAAGCATTCCTTGGAAATGCTTTTAGTGCATACCTCACAAGGTCGCGATTCTCGACCTTTTCATCAATTGAATGAAGCCCATTGAGGACTTCCTTGAACCGGCTATGGAGCTCACTTACCGTTTCATTCTCCTTCATGGAGAGATTTTGGAGTTGATTGAGGAACAAGTCCCTCTTGGCGATTCTTGAATCTCGGGTGCCCTCATGAAGTTCGATGAGCTTGTTCCACAAGTCCTTTGCACTTGTGAAAGGACCAACCTTGATGAGTTGGTCTTTGTTCATGCCGCATTGTAGAGTGACGACCGCCTTCACGTCGGCTTCACTCTTCCGAGTTTGTTCGGCTGTCCACCGCCATGATTCGAGTTCTTTGCCTTTATCATCCTTAGGAGGGGTGAATCCCTCCTTCACCGCGAACCAAGTGTTGATGTCCATCTTTAAGTAATATTCCATCCTCGATCTCCAATATTGGAAATCAGCGCCATCGAAGAATGAAGGTCGGGTGGTAGAGAAGCCTTCCCTCAAAGCCATGGATGTAGCTCTCGGTTGTTAATCCGCAAAAACAGAGCCCCAAGCTCTGATACCACTTGTTGGAACCCAGATGGCTAGAGAGGGGGGGGTGAATATAGCCAAACACTTTGACTTTAAGCACTTATCAATATCTGCACTCAAACTTATCAGTAGCACAGCGGAAGAAACAAAGCAGTGCAGAAAATGAAAACAGACAACGAAAGGAAACAAACACAACTAGCAAGATCGCTAACAAGGAGGGTTTACAAGGTTCGGGGATAACTTGCCCCTACCCCTTGGCGTGCCCTTAAGGTGGGCTATCCCTTGATCGTCGGCAGATCAAGACCCGGTTAACACCGGATAGAAGACGACCTCCTTCTCGGTAGAGAAACCTCTCCACAGCGTTTCAATCACAGATATAGATTTAAGCACAATGAAACACAAAGAAAGATCTTACTTAGCACTTAGCAAAGACAAGAACACAACAAGTTCCCTTAGAGCTCCACCCAGCGACGATCTCACGCAAGAGTCCTCTCCTCGTGTCTTCTCGTTGTTGGACTCAGAGCTTCTTGTTCCCTCCTTCAAGCGCTCAAGTAATGAATGGTTGCTTCACAGATTGTAGTTGCTTGCACAAGATGATGGAACTTCAGAACATGCAAGCAAGATGTGAAGAACACAAAGGCGCAGCAAGAACTCAGTTCGCGAACTCTAGAACTCTGCTTCAACGAAGCCTTCTTCCGCCCTTTTGTTTCTCCACTCAGCACCAGGTGACAGCATCTCCTACAGCCTCCAGCTGCTTCCCTGCCAACGCCAGCTACCACTGAGCCCTCCCTGGACTTCCTGAGCTCCCCTCAGCCAAGCTCCAGTCAGCAGCTCCAGTCTGCAGCTACAGCCGTTGCAACCTGAGATGGAAAACGGACAAACCTGCTCCAAGGAAAGCCTCCATTTACTTCTCCTTGAGTGTTTGAATCCTTCCCTATCACCTGCAGCTTGATCAGAGTATTAGAACAGCATATCACTCAGTAAATCAAGAATCAGAAGTTAAGCGCAGAGAATCAGATACGTTCAGACGCGATCAGAGCGTCTGACAGTGCATTTTGAATTAAAGTGATCGGTCACCAGACCGATCAGAGAGCCTCCTGAACGGTCACCAGACCGATCAGGCTCCATCCTGATCGGTTCCCAATGCTCAATTAGAAATCGTGATTTCTTTGGGACTCTCCTGGATCGATCACCAGACCGATCCCAGGTTGTGGATCGATCACCCGACCGATCCACCCCTTTATCGGGCAATTTCTGAGCTTCGCAGTCCAGACCTCCTGATCGATCACCGGACCGATAAGGAAACCTCTTTATCGGTCACCAGACCGATCAGGTCGTGACCAGACCGATCAAGCTCCGTCCTGATCGATCATAGAGAGGAACCTACGATGCTAGATCGTTCTCCAGAACGATCATTACAGTGATCCTGATCGGTCACCAGACCGATCAGGAGTAATTCATCAAGGGAACTCAACCTCACTGTTTGCTCCCTGATTGATCACCAGACCGATCAGGAGCAAAGCAATGGGTGAAACGCATACTCCCTGATCGGTCACCAGACCGATCAGTCATCGCTGGATCGGTCACCAGACCGATCCACGAAGGAGCACCGTGGCAACTCCCTGATCGGTCACCAGACCGATCCAGGGGTTCCAGCCTAGCCCTCCAAGCTAGGGTTTCATCCACCTTAGCCCTCCAAGCTAAGGATTTTTCACCTAACCCTCCAAGTTAGGAATTTGCACCTAACCCTCCAAGTTAGGACTTTTCACCTAGCCCTCCAAGCTAGGACTTTTCACCCAACTCCTCCGGATTAGCACTTTTCCAAACCTAGCCCTCCAAGCTAGGACCTGGCTTTACTCACCAGGATTTCATCTAACCTGGCTTCACTCATCAGGATTTCCATCACCTGGCTTCACTCACCAGGACCCGGCTTCACTCACCGGGATTTCAATCACCTGGCATCACTCACCAGGACCCGGCTTCACTCACCGGGATTTCCATCACCTTGCTTCACTCACTAGGGCCCGACTTCACTCACCTGGATTTCAATCACCTGGCTTCACTCACCAGGACCCGACTTCACTCACCGGGATTTCCATCACCTGGCTTCACTCACCAGGACCCGGCTTCACTCACCGGGATTTCCATCACCTGGCTTCACTCACCAGGACCCGACTTCACTCACCAGGATTTCAATCACCTGGCTTCACTCACCAGGACCCGGCTTCACTCACCGGGATTTTCATCACCTGGCTTCACTCACCAGGACCCGGCTTCACTCACCGGGATTTCCATCACCTGGCTTCACTCACCAGGACCCGGCTTCACTCACCGGGATTTTATGCCCAGTCCCCGACTAGGACTTAACCCAAATTCGCTCAACCAAACTTAAATGAAAACATAAATCGGTGTCAACACCAAAACAATAATCAGAGTCAGACTGCATCAACATTGGGAACCTTACTGATATGCTCCTGATCGGTCTGGTGACCGATCTGGAACACTGTTCATACCGTTCTGGTGAACGATCAAGTGTCGTGTACTCCATCTTATAACCGATCAGGCTGTAGCCTGATCGGTCAGGGAGCTTCCTGATCGGTCTGGTGACCGATCAGGTCACAGCCTGATCGGTCTGGTGACCGATCAGGCTCGTGTGGCCGCGAAAGTTGGGAGTCCCAGCAAAGCGGTGGATCGGTCCGGTGACCGATCCACGAGCCCTGGATCGGTCCGGTGACCAATCACTTTAATTCAAAATGCACTATCAGACGCTCTGATCGCGTCTGAACACAACTGATTTCTCTGCGCTTAATCTCTGATACTTGATTCACTGCTGATTTATTGTGCTAATGCTCTGATTAAGTGTGCAGGTGACAGGGATGGATTCAAACACTCAAGGAGAGTCAATGGAGGTCTTTCCTTGGAGCAGGTTTGTCCATTTGCCATCTCAGGTTACAACGGTTGCTGGCGCTGCTGGAGCTGTTGACTGGGGCTAGGCTGAGGGAAGCTCAGGGAGTCCAGGAGAGCTCAGTGGTAGGCTGGTGGTTGCAGGTGAGCAGCTGGAGGCTGCAGTGAGATGACCTGACGATCAGTGGAGGGACTTAAGCACTTAGTGGCAAAGAAGTCTCAACAACAACAACAACAACAACAACGCTGCATACACTTGATCAGTTTTTCTGTTCTTGCGACAACTCTTGTTTCTGCTCGTGCGATTACTTCCATCATCTCTGGATCAAGCGACTGGGATCCTTGAAGCATCCATCTGTTACTTGAGCACTTGGAAGAGAAGCAAGAGGCTTGGCGAGTCCATCAGCGAGAAGACACGAAGAAGGGAGTTCTTGCGTGAGATCTGCGTTGAGTGGAGCTCGGGAGAAGTCTGCTTGTGTTCTTGTGATCCTAAGTGCTAAGTAAGATCCTTCTTGTGTTTCTTGTGCTTTTTACTTGATTCATTTCGAAACGCTGTGGAGAGGTTACTCCACCGAGAAGGAGGTTGCTTACTATCCGGATTTTCAGGGCTTGATCTGCCGACGATCAAGGGATCGCCCACCTTACGGGCACGCCAAGAAGTAGGGGCAAGTTATCCCCGAACCTTGTAAATCCTCTTTGTTAGCGTTTGGTGGTTGTTCTTAGCTTAGGTTTTAAATACTGCATACTCTATTTTTATTGCTTCCGCTGTGCTACTAAACGTTTAAGTGCAGAAAACTTAAAAAGTGCTAAGTTTCGGTGTCTGGCTACATTCACCCCCCCTCTCTAGCCATTCAAGATCCAACAAAAGTATCCTGAAGTTATAAGCGGATCTGCTCCCGCACACCTCTCGGCTCGGTTCTTAGTCGGGCGCATGGCGGCCCACTCGCGTTGGGTACAATCCGACTGGTGGTCCCAATTCTCACATTCGTACAAGGCGGAAGCGGGCATGCCCCCGCGCACTGCTCGGCTCGGGGCCCAGTCGAATGCGTGGTGGCCCGCGCTCCTGAGGTCCTCCCGAGTCAGAGAAGTTTTCACTCAGAGTATCACCATGTCATGAGATCCCCGAGTCAGAAGCACCCTGAGCTTGAAGAGTACTCGGTCATTGACCAAACTATCCCCGAGTCAGCCAAGTTCGGACGTTCATCCCGAACTGCGCGCACCACGACTCGGGAAGCATACCTTCATTCGGAAAGCCTTCCTTAACTCGGGAAGCCAAGTTGTCTAAGGTTCATGTCGTGACTTATCAGAACAACGACTCCCTGACATAAGACTCGCAGAAGCTGTACGGGGTCAGCGCACGTCAGGTACCATTTCGGACCGAATCGCGAGTATCTTGCTGACGTTATGATCTCCCTGCCATACCCTGCCCCCCTCCGTACTGTGACCACATACATTGGTGTCAGACCGAGCGACGCCTGACGTCGCCCGCCCGTAAATTGACAGCGCTCGTTTTCTTATTCTGGTATGCGACACATTACCCTGCCACCTCTGGGTATGCCTTACCCTGTCCTCGCTACGCGATAAAAGGTGGCAGTTTGGGCAGAAGCTGTCAGCTCTCCCGGCTATATAAGTCTCTCTACTCCACATCCCTCAGGTACTCGCAATAGTGTTTTGCTACTGTTCTATTGCCTTTGCTACTCTTCCACCACCGGGGACTGACTTGACCGTCAGTGTGCATTGTCGGGGACCTTTTCCCGACAGATTGTAACGGTCTTTACCTTGTAGATCAAATCTAGCGTGGGAACCATCATCGGTAGTTTGTAATCCTTAGGAGACCACGTACTCTTAGGAGTCCACCTCACTTCGCGACAAAATCAATAACTCTCCATCTAGATGAGATATCGAATCAAATGCTCTACATAGTTAATATATCCAAAAATTATATATATATATATATATATATATATATATATATATATATATATATATATATATTACAATTTTAATAATTTAATAAGCATTTTCTTTTAAGCTTCGACCCGTACGTACTCTTACTCCATTAAGATAGAATAAATTTTAAAGGTTTAGTTAAATACCAGAATTTTTTATTTGTATACTAATATTATTGAGAAAATGTTTTTAATAACTTTTACTTTAAATGAGAAAAATTAATATGCTATAAAGAAATTTAATCTCACATTTAAATCTCGTTGTTGTACATGTTTTTTATATATAGATTGATATGGGAGAATTGGAGACTCTTAGTCCACGTAGAATGAGTCAATGATCAAATAGTTGATATGGTCTCGTATGGATAATATACAAGCATGTGAAAGGATTAAATGATCAAATAGTTGATATGGTCTCGTATGGATAATATACAAGCATGTGAAAGGATTAAATTATTCGAGCAGATAACTCCAATGAATCGATTAGTGTTCTGGGTAATGCCCAACTGATTAAAACTTGCATCAAGGGTGCTGGTTAATCGACCTGTCTTGATTACAGTTAATCGACCAACTTGTTATAAGGTGGGCTATTAACCATTGGTAATAAGAGGATAGTCGATCGGCCGACTCACTTGTACCACATGGTCGACTAGCGAACAAGATGATTATGGGCGATCGGTCAACATATTATAATCCTTTGACCATTCAATTAGCTTAACTAGCTCAAAGGTAAATCCTACATGACCTATTGGGCTTCATGAAGGTTTCCTCATTGATCCTTAATAGGCTTGATTATAGTGGGGCCGTGCTTTCTTTTTGGGCCTCCATATCCATATACAAACAATCCCATCAATCTTGTTACGCACAAATCTAGGTTAATCTTTGATAAAATCCAAATAAACTTTATCATGTCACCATAATTATTATTGATTTGCTTAGTAGACCATTAGCCCATCCCTTTTTATCAAATCTTAATCATTGGCTTGCTTAGTGGATCATTGACGTATCTAGTTTTCTAACTTTAATTACTAGCATGCTCAGTGGATCATTGACCTATCTCCTCTTATCAGATTTTATACAAAAAATTTGTTAATTTGACCGTCATATATATTGCGGCAGTCGTGACAACTTTACAATAGAGGATTACCAAATAGTATCATATATATATAAAAGGGTCTTTTCTCACGATACAGGTATATTTTGACTATTCAACTCTAGTACCTTCAAATTATTTTATCTTCAAAAATTATTGATTTGAACGTTTGAATGCATGTGCTGGACCTCCTAAAATTACTACTAACGTTATTTTCTGGAATGCTTTCTTTTCAAGATTTAATGATTCAACACTTTCAAGTTTCACCGTGTCATTCATCATCGGTGGACAGGATAATAGATCGTTGATTATGGAAAATAGATGACTTAATTAAACTTTTTCCCTTTAAATAATCCTTTTCAAAAGTTATTTAAAAATAAATATTTTTTTTTAAAAAAAGGGTTAAATCATGGTCACGCCTACACGTAGGTTGAGGGCAGAAAAAGGTAGGAGCCCCCTGTGGGTAGGCCCATGAAGCCCATTTAATTAGTAGTCATTTGACCAGTAAGTATATTCAATTGTTTAAAACTTTAATGAATTAAATATTTTTATGTGAAATTAAAAATAATTTTAAAATAATAATTTCTATGTGATTTTCAAATATCCTTTCTAGATTCTTTGTTTGCTATTCATATTGCTACTCAAACTCAATGTTCAGATAAACTAAACAAATTAAATAAACATAGTCAATCAAACTAAATAGTTGGAGTAATTGGATGGACCGAATTAAGATTATTTGCATTGATCAAATTGAAAATCTTACTAATAGATCATTCAAGGTCGACTGCACCGAGAATGTCGAGAGATCAATGAATCGCGCAAGATACAACAAAACAAATGAATTGTGGTGACTTCGGAAAAACAATATTGTTAGAATATTTAGTATCAGAATTTCTCCATCTAACTTTCATATAATATTATAATCATCCAACGCATTCTTGTTATACCCTTCCTCCTTTCACTACTCTCAAAGGTGTTTTTTTTCTTTTCTAAATTTTTTCTTTATAATTCTTTTTTTACCCAAGTCTTTCTGATTTTGCTCTTGATTTTTTTTTAAAAAAATTCTCATTCCAGTGAATTGACAATACTTTTCATCTTTTTAAATTCATTATTTGTTCTATTTCTAACTAATATGAGACTTTAATTAATCCTAATAATCCTTCTCTCAAACGAAAAATCATTATTGATCTGGGTCTCTATAAACATCTGATCACTCTCTAATCTACTCCGGATCTCCAGGCCTCCTCGTAAGTATCCGACCTGCTCCGGATCTCTCATGAATTTTATTCAAGGACCCTCCCATATGATATATGGTCTGGATCATGATTTTAATATAATTTATTAAGATTTTAAAGATATACATATCTCCCAATAATATAATATTATCCATTTTAAAAACATTATTCTTAGACTTTTTCTAAAAAATCTCATGCTAATATTAATAGAGATACTTGTCATTCTTTCAAATATACGATTTTTTCTATTTTTAATCTATATGAAATTTTGATCGATCCAACAAAATTCTTAAAAATATATTAATTTTAATTTAAAATAATTCATATATGATCCTGTCGCGAAGCGAGGTGGCGCCCCTGCGGCTAGATGGTCCTTCGGGAAGTGTAAGGTCGCTGAGGGTGTCTGTCGAGCTGGCGCGCTCCAATCCTGCAAGACAAGGACCGTTAGAACCCGCCGGGAAAAGTCCCCGACCAGACATTCTGATGGTCAAGTCAGTACTCGACAGTGGCAATGGAAAGTAATAGAACAGTAGAAAATACACTATTGAGCGTACCTGAGAGATACGGAGTGAGGAAACTTTTATAGCCGGGGAAGCTGACAGCTCCTGCCCCGCCTGCCATCTGCTGCCATATAGCGAGGACAAGGTGATGCATGCCTAGAGGTGGAAGGATAAAGTAGTGCATACTGGGTTAAGGAAAGGGACACTGTCAACTTAATGGCTGATGCCTTTTGGCGTCGCTCGACCTGACACCAGTGTCGGTGGTCGTGGTATGGGGGGACAGGGTATGGCAGGAATATCAATACCTCAACAAGATATCCGTCGTTTGAGACCAGGATGACTTCAGTCCTGCGCCGACCCCGTACAGCTTCTAGTAGTCCGTTGTCAGGGAGTGGTTGTGTTGCCTGCTAGGACCGACTGAGTGCCCATGAAGGTGCCGACTGTAACGCCCCAAAATTCCCATTTTTAGTTTTTAAAGTCCTTAGAATTATTTAGAAATAGTTTAGAAATATTCTAGATATTTTTAGGAATTTTTAGAGTATTTTTATGGAATTTTCCGAGTCCGTTTGGTATTTTTGGAAAAAAGGGAAAAAGAAAATAAAAAGAAAAAAAATTAATAAAACACTAAAGGGGCAGCCGGCGCTCGAACCCCCAACCACCACGAAACCAAGGTAGCGCGCGGCCAGCTGGGCTAGGTATCAAGCACAGAAAAGAAAGGAGAGACCTATATTTAAGGGGTAGTTAGGTCGAATTGCCCCATAAGTATAAATGGAAAAAAAACCAGTTTAGTGCAGCGGGTGGATCGAACCCGCGACCACCACGAAACAGCCCGCGCACACAACCAGCCGAGCTAGGGTATCAAGCACAGAAAAGGAAGGAGAGATTTATATTTAAGCCGTAGTTAAGTTAATCCGCCCCCTTAAGTATAAATAGCTAATTAAAGAGAGAAGTTTTATTTTCTCTCAAACCCTCTCCCTTCCCCTAACCTGCGCCGACCCTCTCTTCCCTCTCCTCTCTTGGGCGACACCAACACCAAGCCAAGAGGGCCGACCGAGACCCGTCTCCAAGAGATAATCCTATATTCGGGATCCCCGCGACGAGAGGAACGCGTAGACGTAAAGAATTCTTCGAGATCTTAAGTTTTCTCCGAGCTCTAGACCTCTATCTTGGTTGTAAGTCCAAGATATCAATGTAAGTACTGCTCACCTGCAATAAGAGGCGGTTTTACCGCGAGAATTTCCTTTAAAAGTTTTTAAAAGAGAATTTTTCCTTTTTGCTTCAGTTTTGCATGTGCTCTTAGTTTCTTATATGCTTGTATATGTTTGATAAGCACCCTATGTGAGTTTAGGGTCAAGAAAGTTATGAGGAAAGAAAAAAGATAAAGATAAGAAAAGAAAAGGCCAAGGCCTTAAGAAAATCCCCAAAAGTCAAGACTTAGGGATTTTAGCACGCAAGGTGCTCCAGAAAAATGCCAAGGCATTTACAGATCAGTAAGAAAAGAAAGAAAAGCTATTTTACTTTATAAGGCCAGTACCCGGCGTCCAAGGGCGTCGTTAAAGAAATCCAGGTGTCCAATTCCAAGGTCTTGGCCCTGGTAGACCAAGGTCTGCTCTATTAGGATTGGTGGCTCGCTACCCCAACCTTTTAGGGAACGCGCATTCAGATGGTACTTACGTCTTCAGTGGATCCAAGTGATTAGTATTTTCAAGTATATGCTTTAGCAAAGTTTTCGAAAATACAAAAAGTTTTCAAAAGATAAAGAATAGCTAAAGTTTCAAGTTGAGCCAAGAAAAGTAGATTGAGATTATTTATTGCTTGAGTATGCATGTTTTGAGTTATACATGTTTAGTTTAGTTTTCTTTCAAGCATATCAGTATCTCATATGATTTTCATATTGTTCTAGAAGCATGTATGCATATTTCGAGTTTTTGTGAGCTAGATAGTACTTACTAAGCTTTTGCTTATAGATGCATTTCCTCTTATTGCAGATAAAGGTAAAGGCAAGCAATTCTGAAGGAAGACGACGAGGCGGTGCTGAGTAAAGTGTGTGTGGTGGCTGAGTATGGAGAGATCTTCGAGACAAGACAATTTAACTATTCAAACTACAATGTTATAGTTTATTCAGATTTTAAGTTCTTGTTTTATGGAGTTAGTAAACATTTAAGTTTTGGATAGTTTTACATGCTCAATTGCTTAGAGTAGAGTTTCCATGTCATTTCATTTAGCTTATAAAATCTTATGCTTGCATTGGATGAGTAGAAATGTGAGTAGATGGAGATATTGATACTTTGTTAGAAAATAGACGCATGTGCCAAGATAGTATCAAATTCTCTTTGAACTAAGTTTTTATTGCTTAAATATGTCTAGAAAAGTTGCATTCATATTCCATAATGCTTTAGAAGTGTTATAGAACCTTGCATGATGAGTTTAAATGGTTAGAAGCAAAGATTGGTACAAACCTTAGTGTTAAAGTTTAAATAGCTTTTAGTAGTTTGTTTTCTTCCATAAAAGTCCTAAATTCAAGTTTGTGGATTCGTTTGATTGGCTAAACCTTTTAGGAAACTGACATAGAGTATAGAAATGGCATCATAGTGTTATATGGCCCGAAATTGAAGGAATGGTGGCCTTGGACAGCAAGGGCCGAATTCTGTAAAACAGAATACAGCCGTATCAGTCGACTGCCACGTCATCAGTCGACTGATACAGGCTGTTTAAGAAGGGTAAGGTTATTTTCGATAAGTATTAGCTATGGGTTCGAGAAGAGAGTATGACATGGTATTATTATACATGATTTGCTTAAGTTAGAATATAATGGTTAGCAGAATCTAAAAGTTTAAAAGAAAAAAAAAAAAGATTTCCGCATTTTACTTTTAGTCATGTATCAAAAGTAGAGAAGTAGAGAGAAGTAACGATCCGTCTAAGACAGGAGAAGGCGGGTCGCTACAGTTGGTATCAGAGCAGTTCCCATTCTCCAGCATCACACACACATCAGCATCAACCTTGCCGTCTTCAAGTAAGAAAGCTTTAAGTTTCAGTTTTTCTATTGCTCCTTTATTTAATTGCAGTACAGAGAAATGCTTAAGTACTTACTCATATGTGCATAGAACAAGGAAGCATGTTTAATACCTTAGTATCACGGAATCATGTTTAATCCCTAGAATGGATATTAGAGAAATGCTTAAGTACTTACTTGATTTGCCCAAAAGTAAGTTTTGGGATTATGGCACGCAAGGTGCTTGATAAAAGTTTTGAGCAAGACCAAGGTCTTACTAAGCCCTAGAACGAGTTCTAGGACTAAGAAATGAGATAAGAATCAAGACCAAGGCCTTGTTATATCCTAAAGCAAGTTTGGGAACATTACCATTAAGTGTTAAGTTATACATTTGAGAACGTCCTAGAAAGGCCCAAGACGAGGAGCAAGCTCCTAGAAGGCAAGAAGCGTACATCATTCAGTAGGAGAAACTGAAGCCAGGGAACTTCCCAGGCACAAGCAAACCATGGGATGCTTAAGCATGGCTCAAAACGTTGGAAAGAATAGTAGGGCTACTGGACTGGCATGAGGTAGAGAAGATAAAGTGTGCATCTTTCTGCCTTACAGGAGATGCTAGAATATAGTGGAAGAGAGTCAAGGCAAGAGAATGTCAACCAGATGAGCTGGGCAGATTTCGAGCAAGAGTTCTTGAGGAATTCTCCACATGCAGTACCAACAAGCATTATGATGAATTCACGGAGTTCAGACAAGGAGAACTATCCGTGGATGAAGCAGTGAAGATGTTTAGCGGTTAGCTCATCTGTGCCCAGAGCTAGTTAGCACAGAAAAAGAGATAGTTAGGCTAATGCTCAAGATGTTAAGGCCTGAGATAGCGTTGAAGGGGGCTAGCGGTGTTAAGAGGCTGCAAACCTCCGAAGAACTAATAAGTAGTGCTTTGATCACTGAGCACTACTTAAACAGTATAAAGGCCACCAGAAAGGTTGAACGATGAAGTTCTTAATAACCTTACCGTCAGGGGAAGTAATGGCCTCTACTGAGAGGCTAAGGGCAGTATCAATCTAGATTTCCAACCGAGAGCTCTATAGTGACTTGTTAGTCCTTGAGATGAAGGATTACGATGTCATTTTAGGAATGGACTTCTTGAGCAAGTATAATGCTCTATAGACTGCCGCAAGAAAAAGTCAAGTTCACACCAGAAGCAGAACCTTCGGTTGAGTTTATTGGAGACCCAAGGAGAAAGATAAATAGGTTCCTACCTACCTTACAAGCTCAGAGAATGTTAGAGAAGGGGTGCTCTAGTTTCTAGCTCATATAGTGGATGCGAGTCAAGGAGAAGGATTGAAGAGAGAAGATGTGAGGGTAGTCTGTGACTATCCTGAGGTGTTTCCTGAAGAGTTACCAGGACTCCCTCCCAATCGGGGAAATTGAGTTGGCCCCAGGAACCAACCCAATTTCGAAGGCACCTTATCGCATGGCACCAGCAGAACTGAAAGAATTACAAGAACAATTGCAAGAGCTGCTTGACAAGGGTTTCATCCGCCCTAGTCATTTACCTTGGGGAGCTCCTGTACTTTTCGTCAAGAAGAAGGATGGGTCTATGCGTCTGTGCATAGACTACAGAGCTCTGAACAAGGTAACCATCAAGAACAAGTACCCCCTTCCAAGGATAGATGATTTATTTGATCAGCTGAAGGGAGCCACAGTGTTCTCCAAGATAGATCTGCGATCAGGTTACCATCAGCTCAGAGTGAAGGTGGGTGATGTGCCAAGGACTGCTTTCAGTACAAGATATGGGCACTATGAGTTTGTGGTCATGCCCTTTGGAGTGACAAACGCCCCTGCGACGTTTATGGATCTAATGAATAGAGTGTTCAAGGATTTTCTAGACAAGTTCGTCATTGTCTTCATTGATGATATCCTAGTGTATTCAAAGACTCGGAAAGAACATGAAGAACACCTGAAGATAGTGTTGCAAACCTTACACCAGAAGGAGTTGTACGCCAAATTCTCAAGGTGTGAGTTTTGGCTAAATCAGGTGACCTTTCTAGGTCACATTGTATCCAAAGAAGGCATTCAAGTTGATCCAGCCAAGATAGAAGCAGTCAGCAACTGGTGTAGACCCAAGAATGCCAGTGAGATCAGAAGTTTCTTAGGCCTGGCAGGATATTACAGAAAATTTGTGGAGGACTTTTCCAGGATAGCCTCTCCACTCACAGCCTTGACCAGAAAGAACAAGAAGTTTGAATGGTCAGATAAATGCGAGCACAGTTTTCTAGAGCTGAAGAAGAGGCTGACCAGTGCTCCCATCCTGACTGTTCCAGAGAGTGACAAGGCCTTTGACATCTATAGTGATGCATCCAAGATGGGCCTTGGAGCTGTCCTCATGCAAGATGGTAAAGTAATAGCATATGCCTCCAGACAGCTCAAGGATTATGAGAAGAATTACCCTACACACGACCTTGAGCTAGCAGCTGTGGTTTTTACACTGAAGCTTTGGAGACACTACCTATATGGAGTGCAGTGCAGGATCTTCACAGACCATCAGAGTTTGAAGTACTTCTTCACTCAGAAAGATCTGAATATGAGGCAGCGCAGGTGGCTAGAGTTGGTCAAAGATTATGACTGTGAAATCCTCTACCATCCAGGTAAAGCTAATAAAGTGGCAGATGCACTGAGCAGAAAATCCTGTGCGGCACTGATGTCCTTATCATCACTGTCTCTACCACTTCAGAAAGAAATAAAGAATTTTGGAGTCGAGGTAATAATTGGGCAACTTTCTGCATTGACTCTAGAGTCAACCCTGCTTATAGATATACAAGGAAAGCAAGATCAAGACCCAGAGATCCAGAAGATCAAGCAGGGGATCCAAGAGACAGAAAATTCAGAGTTTCGAGTATCAGATAGTGGCATCCTCTATTTTGGAGACCGCCTTTGCGTCCCCAATGATGAGGAACTAAGAAAGAATATTTTAGAAGAAGCCCACAGTACCCCGTACTCTATGCATCCTGGTTCTACCAAGATGTACCAAGATTTAAAGCAAAGGTTCTGGTGGTCTGGACTCAAGCGAGACGTGGCCAGATATATCAGTACCTGCTTGACCTGCCAGAGGGTCAAAGCCGAGCACCAGAGACCAGGAGGAGTTCTGCAGCCTCTTCCCATTCCAGAGTGGAAGTGGGAAGAAATATCCATGGACTTTATCACAGGTCTTCCAAGAACCACCCATGGACACGATGCAATTTGGGTGATAGTGGACAGATTGACCAAGTCTGCCCACTTCCTAGCCATCAAGTTATCGCATTCGGTAGAACAATTAGCACAGCTGTACGTGAGAGAAGTAATCAGGCTTCACGGAGTCCCGAAGTCGATCGTTTCTGACAGAGATGGGCGATTCATCTCCCATTTTTGGAGGTGTGTTCAGAACGCCCTAGGCACCAAACTTCAGTTCAGCACAGCCTTCCATCCCCAGACAGATGGACAAACAGAGAGAGTAAATCAGATTTTAGAAGACATGCTCAGGGCTTGTGCGTTGGACTTTAAGGGTAGTTGGTGCAAATTTCTGTGCTTAGCTGAGTTTGCCTACAACAATAGCTATCAGGCCACCATCAGGATGGCACCTTATGAGGCATTATATGGCAGGAAATGTAGATCACCCATATGTTGGCAAGAAGCTGGTGAGAAAAAAGAGATGGAGTCAGGACTAGACAGCCAGACTGAGCTTATAGAGGAGACCACTCAGGCTATCCAGACGATCCGCCAGAGGATTGAGACTGCCCAGAGTAGACAGAAAAGTTATGCTGACACACGCCGTAGGCCACTTGAATTCCAAGTTGGAGATTCAGTATTTCTCAAGGTCGCTCCCATGAAGGGAGTGGTGAGATTTGGCAAGAAGGGCAAGCTGAGTCCTCGCTACATAGGACCCTATAATATTATAAAGAGAGTTGGGAAGGTAGCCTATGAGCTGGACTTACCAGAGGATATGTCAGCTATCCATAGTACATTTCATGTCTCTATGCTAAAGAAGTGTATTCACGACCCTAGCCAAGTGATTCAGCCTCAGTCAGTACAGATCCAAGAAGATCTTAGTTATGAGAGCAGACCGACACAGATAGTGGACAAAGCAGTTAAAAGATTAAGAAACAAAGAAGTGCCACTAGTGAAGGTCATCTGGCAGAATCAAAAGCATGAAGAGGCTACTTGGGAACGTGAGGACAGCATGAGAGAACGATATCCAGAGTTATTCTAAGTTCGAGGACGAACTTTTTATAAGGTATGGGGGATTGTAACGCCCCAAAATTCCCATTTTTAGTTTTTAAAGTCCTTAGAATTATTTAGAAATAGTTTAGAAATATTCTAGATATTTTTAGGAATTTTTAGAGTATTTTTATGGAATTTTCCGAGTCCGTTTGGTATTTTTGGAAAAAAGGGAAAAAGAAAATAAAAAGAAAAAAATTAATAAAACACTAAAGGGGCAGCCGGCGCTCGAACCCCGACCACCACGAAACCAAGGTAGCGCGCGGCCAGCTGGGCTAGGTATCAAGCACAGAAAAGAAAGGAGAGACCTATATTTAAGGGGTAGTTAGGTCGAATTGCCCCATAAGTATAAATGGAAAAAAAACCAGTTTAGTGCAGCGGGTGGATCGAACCCGCGACCACCACGAAACAGCCCGCGCGCACAACCAGCCGAGCTAGGTATCAAGCACAGAAAAGGAAGGAGAGATTTATATTTAAGCCGTAGTTAAGTTAATCCGCCCCCTTAAGTATAAATAGCTAATTAAAGAGAGAAGTTTTATTTTCTCTCAAACCCTCTCCCTTCCCCTAACCTGCGCCGACCCTCTCTTCCCTCTCCTCTCTTGGGCGACACCAACACCAAGCCAAGAGGCCGACCGAGACCGTCTCCAAGAGATAATCCTATATTCGGGATCCCCGCGACGAGAGGAACGCGTAGACGTAAAGAATTCTTCGAGATCTTAAGTTTTCTCCGAGCTCTAGACCTCTATCTTGGTTGTAAGTCCAAGATATCAATGTAAGTACTGCTCACCTGCAATAAGAGGCGGTTTTACCGCGAGAATTTCCTTTAAAAGTTTTTAAAAGAGAATTTTTCCTTTTTGCTTCAGTTTTGCATGTGCTCTTAGTTTCTTATATGCTTGTATATGTTTGATAAGCACCCTATGTGAGTTTAGGGTCAAGAAAGTTATGAGGAAAGAAAAGAAGATAAAGATAAGAAAAGAAAAGGCCAAGGCCTTAAGAAAATCCCAAAAGTCAAGACTTAGGGATTTTAGCACGCAAGGTGCTCCAGAAAAATGCCAAGGCATTTACAGATCAGTAAGAAAAGAAAGAAAAGCTATTTTACTTTATAAGGCCAGTACCCGGCGTCCAAGGGCGTCGTTAAAGAAATCCAGGTGTCCAATTCCAAGGTCTTGGCCCTGGTAGACCAAGGTCTGCTCTATTAGGATTGGTGGCTCGCTACCCCAACCTTTTAGGGAACCGCATTCAGATGGTACTTACGTCTTCAGTGGATCCAAGTGATTAGTATTTTCAAGTATATGCTTTAGCAAAGTTTTTCGAAAATACAAAAAGTTTTCAAAAGATAAAGAATAGCTAAAGTTTCAAGTTGAGCCAAGAAAAGTAGATTGAGATTATTTATTGCTTGAGTATGCATGTTTTGAGTTATACATGTTTAGTTTAGTTTTCTTTCAAGCATATCAGTATCTCATATGATTTTCATATTGTTCTAGAAGCATGTATGCATATTTCGAGTTTTTGTGAGC
>JAGFNQ010002526.1:266255-318451 GCA_024364735.1 Boesenbergia rotunda
AATAATAATATAATTGTTATTTGGACTAACCCTGGATGCAGGATCGAAGGACTGAGTATCTGCAGCTCAGAGAGCCTCAAAGGAGTGAGGCAGAAGCTGAGCAGGGCGCCCCGGACGACCAGGGCGCCCCCAAGGTCAACCCAAGTCTCAACCTCGACGCGCTTCGCCCCGCTTGTCGCGGGCGCCCCGCGTGTCTCGGGCGCCCCCACTGCCAGCTGCCGAAGCGCATCCCTGCGAAGCTGAGAGATGAGGCCTTTGACCGGTCAATGCGGGCGCCCCGAGTCCTCCGGGCGCCCCGGTCAAACCGGATCCCGAGGATAAGGGGATCAGACGGCGACCGAGCTACAGCCGGATCTGCTGCCACGTGGGGGGGCCCCCGTCGACCAGGGCGCCCCTAGGCCCTATATAAAGGGCCCTCGACCCTCCTTCTTCATAGCATCAATTTCTGCGACGCTTCCATCGCTCTTCTGCTTCCACGACACGCTCCCGACTCTTCCAACTCAAGCTGACGACGTCCCGCTGCTCCGAAACTTCGATCTACACCGGACGTCGGTAACGAAGAGCTGTATTTAAAGTTTACTAAACTGTTCTTGTTATAATCTTTCTTGTAAACTTTTACGAACTTATAGAATTGCCCGCAGAAAACGGTCAACGACCGTGGGCCTTGGAGTAGGAGTCGACCCAGGCTCCGAACCAAGTAAACCGACTGTGTTTGCATTGTTCTGTGTTTCTTTTATTACCGCTGCGCACCCGCTCTTTTTAAATCCGAACGATTTGCGATATTCACCCCCCCTCTCGCATTTCTCGATCCAACAAGTGGTATCAGAGCGGGGTATTCAAACTTGGTGCAACCACCAGTTTGAAAATTTTTCGGATTTCTTTCGTTTTCTTTCTCAATTTTTTTAAAATATTTTTCATTCGAACTTTTCTTTCAAGGTTGGTGCAACACCCCTTGAAATTTGTTTTTATTTATTCTTCCCGCACTACTAATCCAAGACCAAGTCTTGGAATATTTTTTGTTGTTTTCCTTTTTTCATTTCAGAACAAATGGCCATCCAAGAGGGCTTTAGCACCGCCAGACCTCCTCTTTTCAGTGGAGAAGACTTTCCTTACTGGAAAAGTCGAATGGAGGTCCACCTGAAAACTCAGGTGGATATGTGGATAATCATCCAGTCTGGACTGATGATTCCCACAAATGCTGAAGGTGTACCGCAAAACTACTCAGAGTGGGGCACTGCCCTTAAACGCAAAATCGAAGCTGACGCCAAAGCAACTCAGACCCTCCAATGCGAACTAACGAAAGAGGAGCTGAACCGCGTAGGCCCCTTCAACAGTGCCAAGGAGCTATGGGCCAAACTGATCGAGCTCCACGAAGGAACTTCAGATACGAGGATCAGCAAACGCGATCTGCTACTGAACAAGCTCTTCACCATCAGAATGGCAGATAACGAGACAGCAGCTCAGCTCCATGCCAGAATCCAGGAATTGATGAACGGTCTTCACGCAATAGGTCACCAGGTTCAAAACCATGATCTAATAAGGTATGCCCTAAACGCGTTCCCTAGGACCACCTTGTGGGCATCTATGGTAGATGCATACAAGGTCTCTAGGGATCTTTCAAAAATTAAGTTAGATGAGTTATTTTCTGAACTTGAACTTCATGAACAGACTAACTGCAATTTGGCCGAGAAAAGTATAGCCTTCTTTGCAGGGAAAACAGGAAGGACGACTAAGAAGAAAACTCAAGTTGAACCCGAGTCTATCTCAGACTCAGAAGCAGAAGATCAAGAAGGAGATCAATCTGAACTGGTCCGGCTAGCTCGAAGCTACTACAAAAAGTTAAAGAATCAAGCCAACACACGAAGAACAAGCCGAAGAAAGGATGAACCAGCTGAACCAGCAAATGACAAACACAAGCCCAACATAACCTGCTACGAATGCAAGAAGAAGGGCCACTACAAGACTGAATGTCCAAGCCTAAAGGAGTCCAAAAAGACCAGAAAGAAGAATGCACTCCAAGCAACCTGGGATGAGTCTTCCTCAGAAGAAGAAGAAGAAGCACCGCAGTCTAGCCCTGACCGCTTCGGATCAAATCGAGATTGACTCAGACTCGGACCAGGACGACGGCAAGCTGACCTTCTCCGACGACGGTGAAATAAGGGTAACGGGTTTTTCAAAATTGCAATTAAATTCTCTTATCTCATATCTATCCCGAGATTTGGCGAAAGCCAAACTCCGAATCGAGTCCCTCCGACAGGAAGTAAAACTCCTGAAAGAGGGAGCTGAATCTAAATCCTTAACTGAGAAAATTCAGGAAGGAACCTCTGATCAAGTTGAAAAACTTGAATCAGAGAACTCCTCCCTAAAAACTCAAGTTAAGGACTTAAGAACAGCTTTAGAACGATTCACTTCTGGTTCCAAGAACCTTGATATGATTCTTGGAAAACAGAAGTCTGTTCTAAACCGATCCGGACTTGGCTACAGAATCAAATCTCGGCAAAGATCCTACTTTGCTGTACTGAACCGGTCAAGACCTAAGGTTCAGGCATGGGTGCCAAAACTGTGCCTGACTAAACCAACTGGTTCAAATCAATTTTGGATCCCCAAGGACAAGATTTACATCTTGCCTAACCCATACAGAGGCTTTAGTCCAGGGGGAGCCAAAATCAAAACAATTTTTATAATTAGATAATTTTTTTTTATTGCTTGATTGCATGTTTATTTAATTTTCTGCAATTTGCCATGCTTAGATGTAAGGAATACTTAGATTTAAGGACTCAATTACTTGAAACTTGAAAACATAGTATTGGAAGGAGGTGAGATGATAGTACGTTGGGGAAACCAACTTTAATAAGATCAAGTCTACTTGGTCTCTTTAGACTGGTGAAACCAGCCGAAGCTACCGATCCAAGACCCAAGCTAGTTAGACCAGAAAATGACCTAATTTAATTTGAAAATGAAATTTCATTAAAAGGCTTTGTCAAGGAAAGGGTGGATGATCCCATAAGGCTACGGCCAAAGAAGGCCTAGTGCCTCGCCAAGACCTGGAAGCCAATTTCTGAAATTCAAATTCAAATTATCTTTTGTCAAATTCGAATCTAACTCAAATTTCAAATAATTATAGATTCTAATCTGTTTTCAAAATTTCTATTTCTTACCTATCTCCTTTTCGAAAAACACTTAATCTATTTTTCAAAATTTCTAAACTTATCTGTTTTCAAATCTGTTTACAAAAACTAAAATAACTTTTTTCAAAAAAAATTAAAATTCCTGTTCAAAATAAATTTTTACCCTCAAACCTGTCTCACAAAAACCTTAAGGTTAACGTGTTTGAAAACCCTAGATTCAGTGAGATAGAAAAATTAAGCTCAATTTAAACCACCTTACTTGTGCTTTCATAACCATGGTCAAACATGGTTAACATAGTCAAACATGGTCAAACACAGTCAAACGAAGTCAAACAGTCAAACCTAGTCAAAAGGGTCAAAGGCTGCTGAAAGTAGTCCATAAGGGCGCCCGTGACCTGTCGGGCGCCCCCGACAACACTGACAACACACCAGCTCCAGTCAAAGCTGCAAAAGCTGCATTTGACCAGCCTTGACCAGGGCGCCCGTGACCTGTCGGGCGCCCCCATCGACAAAGCTGTCGTACACGCCAGTCAAAGCAGCAAAAGCTGCTGTTGACCAGCCTTGACCAGGGCGCCCGTGACCTGTCGGGCGCCCCCATCGACAAAGCTGTCGTACACGCCAGTCAAAGCAGCAAAAGCTGCTGTTGACCAAACTTGACCAGGGCGCCCGTGACCTCTCGGGCGCCCCCCCTTAAAACCCCTATAAAAGGGACCCGAGTCTCCTTCTCCTCCCACACCACATCTCACACTTCTTCTTCCCCTTGCCTCATTCTTGTGGATCAAGTGAACCTAAGCCCACCCTTGCCTCAACCATGCCTTCAAGGTATGAAATTTAGTTGTGCAATTAATTTTTCTTAAATTACATATTTTTTTTACTCTTTAAGTCTCTTCTTATAATCCAAGGTTTATCCTTAATTACTTATTTTTCTACACTTAGAAAACGCCGAGCAGTTCAGTCGAACCCCAGTAACGAGCCTAGCCCCGACCCTAGGTTTCCAAACCGAGAACTTTGTAATAAATTCGCCCGAACCACCTACGTTCCGATTAAGACGAGCTACCTTAACCGTCAATTCTTTACCCAATCCTGTCCAGTTGCAATGTCCGCAATTAACTACTATCAACTGGATAATCTCGTATTCTGCACACATCCGATCAACAACACCTTATGTGCAGAATTCTATAACAACATAGTTAGGCAAGACCAATTGAGCTTCGTCACTACCGTTCAAGGAATGCCCTTGACCATCACTCCTACCCTACTGAACCGATTTCTTGGACTTCGACCATCTCAGTCCATCTTCTGTTGTTACCCTCCAAGGAACCTACCCTTCGATGCCCCCTACTCTCATATTGACCTGAACACCTTATACAACTATTTCTTTAGGGAGGGAATGGACCCTGCAGGAGGGCAGTTCAACTCCACCCGACTCCCGATTCAGGACTACGCTCTCTATAGAGTGATTGTCCGTTGCATCCTTCCTCTGTCTACTAGGGACATAGCCACCATGAAACCCTTTCACACCTTTCTCCTCTATGCCCTTATCCACCATCTGGACATAGATATAGGCCTTCACCTCTTCCACTGTATCCTATATGCCTCTAGTGTGTCCACTCAGGGACGGGTCCGCACCCCCTTTTGCCACATCATCACCTTGATCCTCCACCATCACGGCGAAACATCACTGAAGGCGAGATTACCACGATGACCGACTTCAACGAGATAGGATATAGGAACTTTTCCTTAGCCGGTATAGATGTCTCGGGCACCGGGGTTCTGACTTGGAGACACCGACCAGCCGCACAGGACATTGCCGACGAGGAGGTTGAGGCCGACGTTGCCGACCTAGCAGCAGAGTTAGCTCAGCCCGATCATCCGACACTCTACGAGCGAGTATCCCTCCTCGAGACACAGGTTCAGTCCCTCCGGGAGGAATCGGAGGCTTACCACCTTGAGCAGCTGAAAACTCATCAGGGCTACTATACCGAGTATATGAGCTCGTTTGCAGCAGAGAGGGAAGATAGAAACGCCCAGTATCAGGAGATGATGACCATGTTTAGATCCTGGCATCCAGGCTCCCCTGATCAGCCTGGTCCCTCTTCCTAGATGACTTGGATGTGTACCTATTTGACTATCCCTACTGAGTAGGGTTGACTTCTGTTGACTTGTACTAGACTTCTGTTTGACTTATGCTTATCTCAGCTTGGCTTGTTTATTTCCGACTTAATTAAGTTAGAATTATGCTTAGTAGAGTAGAATCAATTTTTTTCGCTTTAATTGAAAATGTTTTAATTGATTTTAAAATGTTTTCTTTATTAAAAATGTTTTACTCTGGTTTTAAAATTTCTTTTCTTAGTTTTATTTCAAAAAAAACTACCCCCTTCAAAACTAGGGTTTTCTTCGAAATGGACTTAGCCTAGGCTCTAACCCTAGAATCGCATGCACCTATAGATCTAGAAGCCAGCATCTCACAAGCACCTTAGGGTACTTTGATTGACAACCTAGAAAGGGTTGAGATGCTTAGGTCTTTGCCTTAACTCAAGATGCTTTAAGTCAGTGCATCTGCAGTAGTTGGGGCACTAAATACAAACTGAACAGCAATCAAGTTAAGTATCAAGTTTAGACAATCTAACTTGAACAATGCACTTAACTTGACTAACCCTAACAAAAACTACTGTTTATAACAGTTGGTAAGTAGCTAATGGGGTTAGACACGTCCCTAAAGATGTAACCAGACTTAGGTTCCAGTTTGATTCAGTACAGCAAAAGCTTTATTTAATTATTGCAAATATTTCTTCTGCAATTTTTTTGATATATGTCAAAGGGGGAGAGTTGGAAAGAAAGAGGGAATCTAAAATTTTTTGTTCAAAAAATTTTCCTATTTCCTTCTTCAAAAAGTTCAACTGAAAAATCAAATCTGGTTATTTAAAGTTAGAAATTCAAAGCGTAATTCATTTTGAAATTTTATTGTTTTTATACTTAAAAATTTTCTTAAAAATTTCTAACTCTGAATTGTTTTCAAGCTAAACCGTTTTTGCTTAAAATTTTCTTAAAAATTTCTAACTATGAATTGTTTCTAAGCCTAAGTTTTTTTGCTTAAAACTCCCCTTGAAAAGTTTCTAACACTGAGACTCTTACTTAAGCTGAAAAAGTGTTATTAAAATTTCTGGTTGGCTTAAAGTTTTTTTTTTAGCTTGAAATTTTTCTAAATCTGAAAGTTTTTTAAACCTAAATTGTTAATGACTGAAAACTTATCGTGACTTAGAATATTTTTTTGCTTGAAAATTCTTCAAACTCAAAACATGAAGTGTTGAAAATCACACCACCTACTTTTGAAAAACCTAGGGTGAGATTCCTTCCAGGGGGAGGGAATCTAACTTAGGATTTCATTTTTAGCATTTTTTTTTTACTTAACTTTTTGAACTTGGTTGCCATATATCAAAAAGGGGGAGATTGTTGGTGCAGAATGCACCCAAGTCAAACCTGGGTTTTGATATTGGCAAAAGGGTTCAAAAGTTAAGGGTTAGTTGTTGTCTAACAAGCTTCTTGAGTGTACAGGAAAAGCCCTAGCGAAGGAATGCTAGGCACTGGCGTAGGACTGCCAGACAGGAGAAGCCCTAGCAAAGGACTGCTAGGCTGGCGAAGGACTGCCAGAAGAAAAGACCTAGCGAAGGGCAGCTAGGCACCAAGCGAAGGGCAGCTTGGTAACTCAAGACCTGGCGAAGGACTGCCGGGCAAAAGTCCAACTGGAGGATCCGGCTGGCACCAGGTAAACTCTCCCGAGAGGAGTAGGTGAGGACGCGTTCCCCTTGAGGGAACATTAGGCGTCGGTTCGACCTAGGGCTCCATTTTGGAGACCGAAGTCAGAACCAAGACAGCTAAGGCTGTATAAAATAATAATATTATTGTTAGTTGGACTAACCCTGGATGCAGGATCGAAGGACTGAGTATCTGCAGCTCAGAGAGCCTCAAAGGAGTGAGGCAGAAGCTGAGCAGGGCGCCCCGGACGACCAGGGCGCCCCCATGGTCAACCCAAGTCTGCCGAAGTCTTCAACGCGTTTTCGCCCCGCTTGTCGCGGGCGCCCCGCGTGTCTCGGGCGCCCCCACTGCCAGCTGCCGAAGTGCATCCCTGCGAAGCCGAAGAGATGAGGCCTTTGACCGGTCAAATCGGGCGCCCCGAGTCCTCCGGGCGCCCCGGTCAAACCGGATCCCGAAGATAAGGGGATCAGACGGCGACCGAGCTGCAGCCGGATCTGCTGCCACGTGGGGGGCGCCCCCGTCGACCAGGGCGCCCCTAGGCCCTATATAAAGTGCCCTCGACCTCCTTCTTCATAGCATCAATTTCTGCGACGCTTCCACGCTCTTCTGCTTCCACGACACGCTCCCGACTCTTCCAACTCAAGCTGACGACGTCCCGCTGCTCCGAAACTTCGATCTACACCGGACGTCGGTAACGAAGAGCTGTATTTAAAGTTTACTAAACTGTTCTTGTTATAATCTTTCTTGTAAACTTTTACGAACTTATAGAATTGCCCGCAGAAAACGGTCAACGACCGTGGGCCTTGGAGTAGGAGTCGACCCAGGCTCCGAACCAAGTAAACCGACTGTGTTTGCATTGTTCTGTGTTTCTTTTATTACCGCTGCGCACCCGCTCTTTTTAAATCCGAACGATTTGCGATATTCACCCCCCCCTCTCTCGCATTTCTCGATCCAACAATTCTGTCCTGAGCGGAAGGACAAGAAGAAAACCAAGGCAATGTGCCCAACACCAAGGCACATGTCAATGTTGTGACCAGCACCAGCAATGAGTTTGTTTCCTTTAACCCCGAACTAAATTTGATTTATCAACCCAATGAGTGGTTAGTTGATATAGGTGCTAATGTGCAGAATTGTGTTGATCGCTCTGCCTTCCTTACTTATTAGGTAATTGAAGTCACTTCCATAACCATAGGGAATCATTTTGCAGCCAGAGTGTTAGGGATTGGACGAGTTGACTTGAGATTTACCTCAGGGAAGGTCCTGTCACTGCATGAGGTGCATCATATTCTAGCAGTCCTACGGAATTTGATTAGTGGGTCAAAATTAGTTAGTGCTGGTTATGAGCTAAACTTCAAATGTAATAAAGTTGTATTGTTACATTTAGGAACCTTTATTGGAAAGGGTTACCTTAATGAAGGTTTATTTAAACTCAATGCTGAAAATACGACTATAAATAAAACTAATGATATTGGTTGTTCTTATAACATTGAGTCTTATGATGTGTGGCATGATAGATTAGGACATGTTAATTTTCAAACTATAAAAAGGATGATGAATCTTGACATGATTCCTAAGCATGCCATAAATGATAAGAAAAAATGTGAAGTTTGTGTGCAATATAAACAACCCCGTAAACCCTTCAAGTCAGTTGATAGAAATTTTAATATTTTAGAATTAATTCATACTGACTGTTGTGAGTTTAACGGTATAATAATGAGAGACCATAAAAGGTATTTCATTACCTTCATTGATGATTACTCTCGTTATTGCTATGTTTATTTGCTGAAAACTAAAGATGAAGTTTTAGATAAATTTATGATCATCAAATCTGAAGCTGAAAATCAAACAAACCAAACCATTAAGAGGATAAGGTCTGATAGGGGTGGAGAGTTCACCTGAAACATGTTTCAAAAATTCTGTCAAGATTCAGGTATAATTCATGAGATCACTGCTCCATATAGTCCTTAATCTAATGGTGTAGCAGAACGCAAAAACCAAACCCTTAAAGATATTATTAATTCCATGTTAGGTAGTTCTGGGTTACCCAACTTCTTATGGGAGGAGGCTCTATACACTGCTTGTCATGTGTTAAATAGAGTACCTATGAAGTCAAGGGATAAAAGCCCATATGAACTTTGGAAAGGTCAAAGGATAAGTTTGAAATACCTTAAAGTGTGGGGGTGCCTTGCAAAAGTACTAGTACCTGAACATAAAAGGAAAAAACTTGGTCCAAAGACTGTAGATGGTGTCTTCTTGGGTTATGCTCAGAATAGTTCTGCATATAGGTTTCTGATTATTAAATCAAAAATTTCTGGAACAGATGCAAACACTATTGTAGAACTTCGTAATGCTACATTCTTTGAGGATATATTTCCTATGAAGACTAGAACACCTCAGTCTATTTCTAGTACTCCTACTAGAGATGACTCTGCCTCCATAGAAGTCCCATTATCCTTAGTGAGTGTACCTTCCTCAAGTCACTCTAGATTAGATGAATCTAGTGAGTGTACAGAATTGAGAAGGAGCAAGAGGTAACGTGTGTCTAAGGATTTAGGCCAAGACTTTATCACCTATAATATAGAAGGTGACCCTGTGACATATAGAGATGCTATGGCTTCTCCTGAAGCTAAGCACTGGAAAGAAGCTATTAAAAATGAAATGGACTCTATTATCTCTAATGTCACTTGGGAGTTAGTAGATTTGCCTCCTGGTTGCACCACCATTGGATGTAAATGGGTGTTTAAGAGGAAGTTAAAACCTGATGGGTCAGTAGATAAGTTCAAAGCCCGCCTGGTTGCTAAGAGATTCAAACAGAAAGAAGGGATTGACTATTTTGACACTTATTCCCCTGTTACTAGAATTACTATAATCCGAGTATTGATAGCGCTGGCATCCATATATCATCGTGAGGTCCATCAAATGGATGTCAAAACGTCATTTCTTAATGGAGATCTTGAAGAAGAGATATATATGGATCAGCCAGAGGGATATGTAGTTTCTGGAAGTGAGAATAAAGTCTGTAAGTTAGTAAAATCTCTTTATGGTTTGAAGCAAGCCCCAAAGCAATGGCACGAAAAATTTGATAGAGCCATGCTATCATTTGGCTTTGAAATTAATGACTCTGATAAATACGTATATACTAAAATGAAAGGTGATAAATGTATTATTTTATGTTTATATGTAGATGATATTTTACTTTTTGGATATAACCTTTTAATTATTAACGAGACCAAGGCTCTCGTAAGTGGTAAGTTTGATATGAATGATATGGGTTGTGCTGATGTGATTTTAGGGTTGAAGTTGACTCGGTCAACTGATGGAATAGCAATTTCTCAGGCACACTATGTTGAGAATGTGTTAGAGAAATATGGCTATAGCCACATAAAATCTGTAGTTACACCCTATGATCCTTCAAAGACTCAGAGTGGCGTGGCTGTGTCTCAATTAAGATATTCCCAAATAATTGGTAGTCTAATGTATTTGGCAAATTGTTCTAGACTTGATATTTCATTTGCTATAACTAAATTGAGCAGGTTTACCAGCTGTCCGGACAAAACACATTGGGATGCATTAAACAGAGTACTCAGATACCTAAAGGGTACTATATCCTTGGGCTTGTGCTATGGGAGGTTCCCTGCAGTCTTGGAGGGATATAGTGATGCCAGCTGGATAGCTGACACTGCTGAGTGTAAAGGCATTACTGGCTATATTTTTACACTTGGAGGCGGTGCGGTTGCTTAGAGGTCTGTTATGTTAATGCAGTCTGACCCTGATTGTTGTTTTGGTGTTGACACCGATTTTAGATTAGGTTGATGAGATGATTATGATTAAATCCTGGTCGTGGACTAGGAATACCTAGTGGGACTAGGTTTGATAAAATCTTAACTTGGAGGGTTAGGTGTGGAAAAGTCCTAGCTTAGAGGGCTAGGTGGATAAAATCCTAACTTGGAGGGCTAGGTATGGAAAAGTCCTAGCTTGGAGGGCTAGGTGGATAAAATCCTAACTTGGAGGGTTAGGTGTAGAAAAGTCCTAGCTTGGAGGGCTAGGTGGATGAAATCCTAACTTGGAGGGTTAGGTATGGAAAAGTCCTAGCTTGAAAGGCTAGGTGTGGAAATTCCTAACTCAGAGGGTTAGGTGATTGGAAATCCCGGTGAGTGAAGCCGGGTCCTGGTGAGTGAAGCCAGGTTGATTGAAGTCCCGGTGAGTGAAGCTGGGCACGGAGTCTTGGTCTGAGGGACTGAGCACGAGTCAGGGGAGGCTGAGAGCCAGTTCTCTTGACTTAGAGTGGGTTTGGCCTTGCCTGGATCGGTCTGGTGATTGATCAGGGAAGTTGGCACGGTGTTCCCTCGTGGATCGATCTGGTGACCGATCCAGCGATGGTTGATCGGTCTAGTGACCGGTCAGGGAGCACTCAGTGACCGTGTTGGGCTACTGATCGACTCCTGATCGGTCTGGTGACCGATCAGGGAGCATACAGTTCACTTACTTCTTGGCTCCTGATTGGTCTGGTGACCGATCAGGGAGCATACAGTAGGTTTTGGGAACCTTACTACTCAGCTCCTGATCGGTCTGGTGACCGATCAGAGATACTGTTCGGATCGTTCTGGTGAACGATCAAGTGTCGCGAGTTCCTCACTATGACTGATCAAGATGGACCCTGATCGGTCTGAGCATGCCCTGATTGGTCTGGTGACCGATCAGGAGGGTTAGACTGCGAAGCTGAGAAATAACCCTGCAAAGGGGTGGATCGGTCTGGTGACCGATTCATGACTTAGGATCGGTCTGGTGATCGGATCCCAGAGAAGTCGTGATTTCTAATTACGCGTTGGGGATCGATCAGGATGAAGCCTGATCGGTCTGAACCCACCCTGATCGGTCTGGTGACCGATCAGGAGTCACTCTGATCGGTCCGGTGACCGATCAATAGCTGGCAGCTTTAATTCAAAACGCTGTCAGAGCTCTGATTGCGTCTGTTTCTCTGCTGATTTGCTACTGATTTCTGCTCATAACGTCTGATTGTTGATACTCCATTGATTTGCTGAGCTAATGAGCTGCTAAGTGTGCAGGTTCCTCAGGTTTACTTCAAGGGAGTCAAACTGAGGCTTTTGCTACTACAGATTGGGCAGTTTTCCATCTCAGGTTGCAATGGACGCTGGCGATGACTGGCAGCTGACTAGGGCTCGACTGGGGCTCGGCTGAGGAGAGCTCAGGGAGTCCAGGAGAGGTCAGGGTAGCTGGGATGTCTCAGATGAGCAGCTGGGGGCTGCAGGGGAGCGTCTGTGGCAGCGCAGGTTAAGAGATGATATGAGAAGTGGTGAAGGAGCAGTTCTCCACCATCGAAAGCTTGGCTCCATCACTTGTGCAATTACTCTGATCTATTGATCCATTGTTTGAGAAGCAACCTACTATTACTTGAGCACTTGGGAAGAAGAAACAAGAAGCTTAGTGAGTCTATCAGCAAGAAGACACGAAGAAGGGAGTTCTTGCGTGAGATCTGTGCTGAGTGGAGCTCGGTGAGAAGTTTGCTTGTGTTCTTGAGGTTCTAAGTACTCAGTAAGATTTCTTCTTGTGTTTCTTGTACTTAATACTTCATTCATCTTGAAATGATGTGAAGAAGTTACTCCACCGAGAAGGAGGTTGCTTTCTATCCGGATTTTTCGGGATTTAATCTGCCGACGATCAAGGGATCGCCCACCTTAAGGGCACGTCAAGGAGTAGGGGCAAGTTATCCCCGAACCTTGTAAATCCTCTTTGTTAGCGTTTTCATTTGTCTTTCATTTCTGCACTTTGTTTTTGTTGTATTGCTTTCGCTGTGCTACTAACCCTAAGTGCAGAAGTGTGAAAGAGAAAGAATTGTGGTGTTTGGCTACATTCACCCCCCCCCCTCTCTAACCATCCAAGTTCCAACAAGTGGTATCAGAGCTTGGGGCACTGTTCAAGCGGATTAACAACCGAGAGTCAACTACAATGGCTTTGAGAGAAGGTTTTAGTACCACTCGACCTCCCTTCTTCGATGGAGCATATTTTCAATATTGGAGATTGAAGATGGAGTATTATCTAAAGATGGACATCAACACATGGTTCTCTGTGAAGGAGGGTTTTTCCCCTCCAAAGGATGATGAAGGAAAAGTATTGAAATCTTGGCGTTGGACTGCTGAGCAAACCCGAAAAAGTGAAGCCGACACGAAGGCGGTAGTGACTTTGCAATGTGGTATGAACAAAGACCAACTCATCAAGGTTTGTCCCTTCACAAGTGTAAAGGATTTGTGGAATAAACTCATTGAACTCCATGAGGGAACCCGAGACTTGAGAATCGCCAAGAGGGATTTGTTCCTCAACCAATTCCAAAACCTCTCCATGTAGGAGAGTGAAACGGTAAGCGAGCTTCATAGTAGATTCAAGGAAGTCCTCAACGGTCTTCATTCTATTGACGAAAAGGTCGAGAACCGCGACCTTGTAAGGTATGTGTTAAAAGCTTTCCCAAGGAATGCTTTGTGGTCATCCATGGTGGATGCCTACAAAGTTTCCAAGGACTTATCAATTGTAAAACTAGATGACTTATTTTGTGAAATGGAGCTTCATGAAATGGCTAACAAAGGCCCCAAGGAGAAGGGGATTGCCTTAGTTGCAGGGGAAAGAACCAACAAGAAGAAAAAGGAGAAGAAGAAGGAGAAGGAGGTCTCTTCATCTTCATCCGAGTCTGAAGAGGATGGCAGCGGGTCTTCTTCATCCGAGATGGCAATTTTTGTAAGAAGGATGATGAGGAAGAGCCGGCGCTTCAAGGGTAAAGGTAACCCTAGTGAAGTTAAGATTGATAAATCTAACGTTACTTATTATGAGTGTAGCAAGAAAGGGCACTTCAGGAGTGAATGCCCAAAGCTAAAGAAGAAGGAGGAGAAATCCAAGAAGAAGAATGATAAATCCAAAAAGAAGAAGAAGGCCTTGAAGGCCACATGGGATTAATCCTCCTCAAGTTCATCCGAAGAGGAGAAGGATGAGAAGAGCACACGTCATGTGGCACTCATGGCACTTGAAGATCAAGAGAGCAGTGATGAATCGAGTGACTCATCAAACGCGGCTTCATCATCTTCGGATGATGAAGAAGTAATCACTCCCGAATTAGATAAATGTTATAGAACCATTGCATGTTTGACCGATTTATTGAAAAAGTCTAAAAACAAAGTTAAATCATTGAAAGTAGAGGTTGAACATTTGAAATCCTCTAAGGATGAGGATATTGATGATTTACATTTAGAAATGTTAGAGGATGAAAACAAATCTTTGAAGAGTGAAGTTGAGAAACTCAAGAATGTTCTTGAGAAATTCTCAACAAGCTCAAAGACTTTAGATATGATTTTGAATGCCCAAAGGACAGTCTACAACAAGGCCGGTATTGGTTACCGACCCAAAGAACCATCATTTGTGTCCTTAATGTCTAGGGCAGATGTTAGACAATTTAAGACTCCTAGGACTCAAAAGAAGGTGGTCAAGGCATGGGTGCCTAAATCATGCTTAGTAAGTGTTTTAGGTCCCAAGGTTTGGGTACCTAAATCTTCTATTTTTCGAATTGTGTAGGTTATGATTGAGAGGGAGCATCTATCAACTTGGTTCGTTGATAGTGGGTGCTCCAAACACATGACTGGTGATAGAACCTTATTTACTACATTTCAAAGAAAAAGTAGAGGTAATGTTTCCTTTGGTAACAATGGTAGTCTTAAGGTTATAGGAATAAGAGACATTCAAATATCCGAATGTCTTAGGATCAAGAATGTCCTTCTAGTCAAGGGGATGACATTTAATCTCCTAAGTGTCAGTCAATTGTGTGATGCGGGTTACACAATTGACTTTAAATCAAGTCAATATTTAGTTAGACAAAATGTCACATTTGACACGGTACTAGTAGGCACAAGAGTAGATAATATTTATCAAGTTTCATTTAAAAGTACTACTAATGCTTTTGTTAAGTGTTTCATGTCAAAAGAAGATGAGTCTAACCTTTGACACCAGAGACTAGCACATGTGAACATGAAGAATATCCGGAAATTGGCCAATAAGGGATTAGTACGTGGCTTACCAAGCATCAAGTATAAGAAGGACAAACTTTGTGATGCATGTCAAATGGGTAAGCAAACAAAATCTGCACATAAAAGTAAAAGCGCTGTAAGTACATTTACCACATTGGATTTACTTCACATGGACTTGTTTGATTGTGGTACAATCATATCTTTGAATGGCAGTAGATATTATTTTGTTATCATTGATGATTTTACTAGATATACATGGACCTAGTTTCTAAAGTATAAGGATCAAACTTTAGATGTGTTTATTTCATTCTGTAGAAGAGTTAAAAATGAAAAATCAATGACCATTAAAACAATAAGAAGTGATCATGGAGGTGAATTCGAAAATCAGAAATTTTTAGAGTTTTGTCAAGATAGAGGGTATAAGCATGAGTTCTCCACTCCTAGAACACCACAACAAAATGGTGTTGTAGAGAGGAAGAACCGAGTCCTACAAGAGGCTGCTCGAAGCATGCTCAATGAGTACTCATTACCAGGGTACTTGTGGGCCGAAGCAGTAAACACAGCTTGCTACGTGCAAAATCGAGTCCTCATTCACAGATTTCTAGGGAAGACTCCTCATGAACTTTGGTTTGGAAAACCACCTACGATTAAACATCTTAGAGTGTTTGGTTGTAAGGTGTTCATTCTAAACACCAAGGACCATCTTGGAAGGTTCACAGCAAAAGCTGATGAAGGGATACTGGTCGGGTACTCCCTAGTCAGCAAAGCTTACAAAGTCTACAACAAGAAATCTAGATTAGTTGAAGAGTCTTCTGATGTTGTCTTTGAGGAAATCCCCAAAGTAAATGATCAATCAGAAGATGTTGAAGGAGCTCAATTCGAACTCAGGCAACTGGGTTTGGATGAAAGTCCAAATGTTGTAGATGGTGGTGATGAATCTGATGACAGTGAGCCTAGACAACTTATAGATCAGCCGGATCCTGAGGCTGAGCTTGTGTCAAGTGACACCATTCAAGAAACACCACCAACACCAAGGACAACTAGGTTAGCCTCTAGCCATCCCCAAGACCAAATTGTTGGAGACATCCACCATGGGGTTAGGACTAGATCATTCTTCCGGAATGAGGCTAATGAAGTTGCCCTAATTTTCAAAATTGAATCTAGAAAAATTAACGAGGCATTAAATGATCCCGATTGGATCATTGCCATGCAAAATGAACTAGGTCAATTCGAAAGAAGTCAAGTCTGAGACTTAGTCCCTAGACCTAAGAAGACCACCATTATTGGAACAAAATGGGTCTTCAAAAACAAATTGAACCATAAGGGAGAAATCATAAGAAACAAGGCACGCTTAGTAGCCAAGGGCTACAGTCAAGTTGAAGGCCTTGATTACGATGAGACCTATGCTCCCGTGACACGATTAGAATCCATCCAATTGATGCTTGCATTTGCAGCACATCGTGGTTTCAAGCTATATCAAATGGATGTCAAATCGGCCTTTCTAAATGATTTAATAAGAGAAGAGGTCTATGTCGAACAACCTCCGGGGTTTGAGAGTACCGAATTCCCAAACCACGTGTTCAAGCTATGAGCGGTTGTCGACATTCCTCATTGAAAAAGGTTTTGTGAGAGGACAAATAGACCCTATACTATTTCTAAGGAGAGATGATGATAATATATTTGTAGCCCAAGTATATGTCGATGACATAATTTGTGGCTCAAACAACAAGGGTTATTTAAATAAATTTATTGGACACATGGAGAGTGAATTTGAAATGAGTCTAGTGGAGGAGATGACTTTCTTCCTTGGACTTGAAATCAAGCAAACCCGAGATGGGATCCATGTGCACCAATCAAAGTATACACAAGAGATGCTCCGTAAATTTAACATGAGTGATTAGAAGGAGGTTACCACTCCCATGGCTACGAACACAAAATTAGACAAGGATGAGAGTGGTAAACCTGTTGACCTAACTCAATATCGGAGCATGATTGGTAGTTTGCTATACCTCACAACTAGTCGACCTGATATACTTTTTGTTGTGGGTACACTACTAGAAAAAATGCATTTAACAACAGTGAATCACTGTTGTCGTAGGCCAAATACCACTGTTGTTAAAGGCCATGTTGTTAAAGGGAGGGTCTACGACAACAGTGAATCACTGTTGTCGTATATCACATTCGACAACAGTTTGACAACAGTTTTCCATTGTTGTCGTATATCACATTCGACAACATTTTCACAACAGTGTTTCACTGTTGTCTTTTATTATATTCGACAACAGTTTTATAACCGTTGTCGTATATCAATAACAACAGTTTATCATCGTTGTCGTATGCCATATTCACCGTTGTCTTTTATTATATTCGACAACAATTTTTATAACCGTTGTCGTATATCAATAACAACAGTTTATCACCGTTGTCGTATGTCATATTCACCGTTGTCTTTTATTATATTCGACAACAGTTTTATCATTGTGTTGTCGTATGCCACCATTTATCTACAACAACAGTTTAGCTTTAAAAAAACTGTTATGCGTTTGCACTGTTCCACAACAGTTTCATACCAATTTGACAACAAAGATATTTCCATTATATTTTCAATTAAAAGGCAATAATTTAACCTCGAAACAAAAACTATATATATCAAACATCATTAACATATTTACAATAAAGATCCACCACAAGCTTTCTACAGACGAAACCACAAAAGAATCTTCTGTCCAAAAACCTTTCTACAGACGAAACCACTAAAGTATCTTCTGACCCAAATTACAAGAGTTCAAATTATATATAATTCTGACCCAACTAAACTTACAATGAAGTTCAAATCACAAAAATTATAGCTTGGAAGGTTAGATTAATGGTCTTCGAACATGATCACGAACAAGTCCCTGCAGCTGGAAAAAAGAGAACAAACACTCTAATTAGTTATTCTATTAAATGCATATGTCCAATAAAAAATGATCCATGAAGATATGTATCAACAAACAACAAAAATAACAAACTAACAATCAAACAAACAAAAAAGATATGCATGTATCAGCACTTGCAATTATAAGGAAACTGCTAGTTTGGCTTATCTAGACATTTACAGCCTTGCAATCACTCTTCAAGGAAAATACTCAGACGACCATATTAAATATCTGACACATGTTCTTGATTGATTGTTTGTGATTCAGAATCATATTCTGAATCACAAACTGTCTGTTTAGGCAAATAAAAAAATATATTGAAGAATAGCATCCAATCAAGGATGTTAGGCAGAACTGCTAAAGCTCCAAAATATATTGAAAAAAAAAATGTATTGATGGAATTTCTATTGGATGAATGATTAGTACAACTGACAATCTAGAAAAGTATCAGATGCTCTTCCAAGTATCAGATGCTCTTACAACTGACAATTTATTTTTTACCTTTCCAAGTTCAGATGCTCTTGAGACTGTAGAACATTTAGGGCCCTCGACATGGCATTGCTAGTCTGTGAAAGGTTTGCACAAAAACAGATAAAAGGTAGCCACTTCCATTTTATTATTATAATTACAAAATCCAATAAATGAATGTCTAAGGCTGAGATGGGATAATAACAAATTTAGAAGTTCAACACCTAAAGAATAAAATAGCAAATAATCATATTTATGGATTCGTGCATCAGTAATTCTGCATGATTGTGAAAATTGTAAAGCTGTAATTGTTTGTGTTGCAGAAAGCTAATTTACTCCGCAAAGAGAAAACACAGGTATATTCTCTCCTCAAGCTGTGTTTATGTCAACTATTTGGATCGGCTGCATCAATCTTATCATTCCATCCTCCATTAAGTTCACATCCATTTAAGTTCTATGGTGTCTCTGCATTTTTTGCCTTTTTCTCTCCAATTGATTTGAACTAGAATCAATTCATCTTATTATAAAATCTTCTATAGATTCCTACATGCATCAAAATGCCTACCAAAATAGTATCCAATAACAACTGAATGATAATTCACCAAAAAAATAAAACGTACATAGGATATAAATATATAGTTTATACTAATATATTAAGATGTTACGCAGATCAATCCTCAAAAATGAAAACATCATGTTTGAGTCAACTTGTTTATGACCTTGGTAATAATTATTCCAAACCTCTAATTTGTCTCAGCTGTTGGATAATGTGTAAGCAAAGAAGTGTCCACAATCTGTTTATGACCACAATTATGTTAAATACTGGCCTACTAATGTGTACTATGTTGATGATGTATAAATGTCATCTTAAATTTTGCCATGTTAAATACTGGCCTACTAATGTGTACTATCAACATGTACAAGCTGTCTAAGGGTTATAATAACAGTGTTGGTTAGTACAACTGACAATCTAGAATCATTCACCAGGTTACAACATCTCTAAAAAAAATATTGTTGATGTATATTGTTTGATTCAGGGGAATATCACCCGAAAGCTTAGTAACTAACATTTACCAGGAAAAGTTTAAACCTTAGTAACTAACATTTACATACCTATTATCAAATATAATCCTGTATACAATCAGCTATCGCGGAGCGCACTTCATCAATTTCATCTTGGGAGTACTCTGCTTTTGCAAACTATGAACAAAAACACATTATATGATTGTACAGAATAAAACATAACAACTTGAAAAAATTTATAACTAGATAACTTTAAATATTTGAGATAATAAAGAAATTATTACTATCGTTCGGAATGCATCCCCCTTCGATTGATGTAACTTCCTCTCATCCATGGTTGAACTAGACTATAAACATGCAAATGCATCAACATTATCGAACAGTGAATAATACTTACTATTTCTTCTGCAAATCGTGCATATCCTTTACGAGATAGGCGATGAGGGTAAATGCTCTTCTTTCGTTTCTCCTTCTGGACAACACTTAGATTCTAGTCAAGTGAAACATTCGATGTAGTCAAATTTACTAAATCATTAATTACCTTATTGTCTACTTATTTATGAAAGAACAAAAAAATAAACTTACAATGAAGTCGACGGATATGCGCGTAAGGACAAAAGCCATCCAATCTTCTTTTGAAATCCCATAACCACTAGGCAGTTCATTCAATTCATCGGGCTTGTCTAGCTTGTTCGAAATAAACGAAAGAAGAACATTTGCCCAAGATGCTAGACCTCGGCATCTTGCCATGGAACGTCACCTACAAAACCTACTTGCAATCTGCACTCTGTGTATCTCATTGCAGCAGCAGGATCAGCATCTATCGACCCAAAGTTACCGTGTCCATTAATGAGAGGGCATCGAAGAGAGAAATCCTAGAAAGATGTAAAAGCATGGTAGGTAGTGATTTAGTATAAGAGAGAACAATGTAGATAAGGTTTCAAATTGTAGCAACAACAAATTGGCATGTCATCGATATGGATATAAGATTTATATCGAAATTTTCGGTATACCATACCAAAACCAAAACTTAACTATATATAGTATGGAATTCTTGGTATACCGAGCGGTGCGAGTATGGATTTGTTGTTATGCTGAGTTTTTCGATGCGGTAAGCGGTATAGTGTTTAAATTTCAGTATAGATTACCGAACCACCCCTAGTTTAGAAGTCTCTTGATGGTGATGGTGGTCAATTCATAGCACTAGTATTCTCATGTGGTAGCCAACATAGTCAATAGATTCCAACACACACATTGCATTATAATGGAAAACAGATAAATTGAATGAAGGAAAAAAAACCCGCAATTAATGTCCATAGACATGGAACTGTCCTTAATCATTAATTTTTCAACAGTAAAACACTGCAGGAAAGAAATGAGAAGGATTGAGAAAATACCTGAACCATTCGAACTAAAGAATCATAAACGGCTATATCTCCATGGGGATGGAACTTACCTAAAACCTGTAAGAAATCATGTGAATGATTTGTGAAGCCCGCAAGGGTAGCAGTAGCAAGGAGGCAAATACTTGATATACTTGCAAAGTCAAAATTCACATGAGAAGTTAGGGCCTAGCATTAATTGCAGAAGAACCTAAATACAAAGGTAAAAAAAGAAAAACATGATGTTGTCACCTCTCCAACGACCCTAGCACATTTCTTAAAAGGCTTACGAGAAGAAAGGCCTAATTCATGCATTGCGTACCTGCAAACAAAATGAAATTTATAGCAGGATAACATTGCGCCAAATAGAACAGAGAAAACTAGAAGAAAAACAACCAAAAAAAGATGTTGTAAAATAATCAACCAAGAAACTTTAAACAGGCAAAATGCTAAAAACAAAACTGGTAGTGATGCTTACTATCAGAAAATGGCAGTCAACCAAATGATTTTGCAAAAGAGATAAATCAATTACTATAGATGAAAAGTCTGAATGCCTGTGTGTATACATAATGCTCAAAGTTGGTGCAAAGATGGATTTGCAAGACATTTGCTTCGTTTTTTACTTGACTCGAGATAACCAAGCATCGCATAATAAAAGGGTAATTGGCAGAATAGCTCAAACAGATAGATTGGCAGACAATGTGTTGGATCGGTACTAAGACACAAGGGAGAAACACCTACATAATTTGTAAAGAAGTCGATAAAAAAAACTTTCACGGAAGAATAAAATCACAGGCACGAATTCAATATTTAGACTCACAGTATCCTCCTGTGTACCGGCTTCAAACCGTCCCGTACATCAGGCAAAGCGCGACCGACCAGCACCGACATGGCATACGCCATATACGACTCCTTGGCCTCCGTGTGGAGCTCTATGGGGACAATCCTTGCTTCCCTGGTGCCACTGCGCTCCTTCACCAACACTCCGCCATTTGGTCCGCCGCCGTCGTCCGCCCTCCCCTGCTTCGCCGCACTGGAGGGCTCCTCCTCCCGATCCCTCCGCTTCGCCCTCACCGGCCGAACGGCCCGGCGCGACGCAGTGGAGAGAGGGCGAAGTTCGACGAAGACGCGGCGGGAAGATGGGAGCGAGGCGGAGATGGCAGGGAAGAATAGGAACGGGCGGCCGCGGGCAAGAAGGACGGAGGAAGAGCCGAGGCGGAGCATGGTGGAGAGTGCCATAGCAACAGAAGGGAGAAGTGAGAGCCCTAGTCGAATCGGGCCAGCGCTGCCATTCTGAATAGAGCGGGAGGAATAAACGGAAGGGCTTTGCCTTGTTAGGGTTTTAGGGTTTTTCGGATCCCCAAACCTGGTGGAATAAACGGTGGAGATAAAATGGAATTTGACCGTTGGGAATCACGTAGGATTAGGAATACATTATTTATTGAGAAAAAAAATCAAAATGCCTCGTTTTTTTATGCAAAAATGAAAAGAACGTCCTTTTAAATTCTTTTTATTGAAACGATCTAAAGACCACCTCTTTTTATTTATATCCCAACCAAACATATTTTATTTTCTAAAATTAATTTATTTTTAATGTTATTATAAAAATTTGTGCTCATCTCGCGAGGGTGAAAGGAAGCGCCGCTCTCGGGGCTTCCTTGGACACGAGCGATGAAGAAGGGGGAGAGGCGTCGACTCGTGGCTGCGAGGGGTTTGTGTGAGAGAAGCGGGAATGGTCGGGGGTTTGGGTAGTTGGCGGGCGAGGAAGAAAAAAGATTAGGGGTTTGTGCGACGAGAAAAAAAGATGATTAAGGATATCCACCGTTGATTTTGTTTATTGCTTGAACAGCACAACAATACAACAACAACAGTTTAATATAACTGTTGTCTATTGTTATAATAGACAACAGTTTATCACATCAGTTGTTGTAAATCCCGCATATAGACAACAGTTATTTTATAACTGTTGTCGTTGAGTATACATACGACAACATTTTGTTATTACTGTTGTCTTTTTACGTATACAGACCAACAACAACAACGGTTAATACTAAAACTGTTGTTAAATTGACATAAGACGACACTTTATCAAAAAAACCGTTGTCGATTATGTATTGTTGAATGCAAAAATTCTAGTAGTGGTATGTGCGCTAGATATCAAGTTTATGCCAAGGAATCTCATTTAATTGCTGTTAAATGAATTATGAGATACCTTAGGGGCACAATTAGAGTTGGTCTATAGTATCCCTGTACCGAATCATTTGACCTAATTGGCTATACCGATTCCGACTATGCTGGATGCAAGTTGGATCGTAAAAGCACAAGTGGGGGTTGCCAATTTCTAGGATCATCCTTAGTTAGTTGGTCAAGTCAGAAGCAACATTGTGTTGCTCTCTCCACGACCGAGGAAGAATATATCGCCATGGGAGAGAGTGTATCGCAATTGTTGTGGATGATTCACACATTAGAGGACTATGGATTAAGCTACAAAGGTGTGCAAGTGTTGTGTGATAACATAAGCACCATTAACCTAACAAAGAATCCAGTCCATCATTCTAGGACAAAACATATTGAAGTGCGTCACCACTTCATTAGGGATCATGTTGCTAGAGGAGATATTGTACTCTCACATGTAGAGTCCAAATTGAACCTAGCGGACATTTTCACTAAACCACTCCCTGAGAATGAGTTTAGTTTCTTACGAAGGGAATTGGGAATGTGTCGCGCTTCATAGGATTAACAAAAAAAAATATTTAAAACCTTCATGATCAATTCAAATTGTTAAGGGAACAATTATTGGGTAACTTGGGCATCTCACACAAACTATAAGGTTCAACAAAATGTTTTTGTTTGCTAGATATGGGGTGAGATGCTAAGATCAACTTAATTTCTCAAAATGTCAATGCATCCCTTGAGAAATTAGGTTGACGAGACAATAATCACTACGGTGACCAAGTATAGGGAAAATCAATGCATAACATATGTGTACTTGGCTCCATGATCATACTTGGACATTCCAATCAAGGAAACTTGATTGGAGACTTTATATTGATACAAACTTGGGTCAAGATTGATTGAATGGTTGTGTTTGAGTTTGTCTTCACTTTGGTGGGGCAAATTGATTTGTTAGACTCATAAGGACCTTTGATCCTTCTTCAAGGATCAATTATAGTCAAGGGATCACTTCCAAGATCGATAAGTTTCATTAGATCTTATCAGATATCGATAGGGGTTCTGAATCTAAAATTTCAGATCGTATCAGAAATAATCCTGATACCTGATCGGTCACCGGATCGATCAGGAGTATGTCTGATCGGTCCAACTAACCGGTCCAGCCAAATTGCGATACCCCTCTACAATCTCTCTGTGTTGGCCTGGATCGTTCCCCAGATCGATCTGGCTCACTGTGTGGATCGGTCCACAGACCGATCAGGAGGCTCACAGAAAACCTCCCGAACTTACTGTCTGCATCCTGATCAATCATCCGATCGATCAGGAGTCTGCCTGATCGGTCGCCCGACCGATCAGGACTAAGCCAGTCCGATCAGGTTGGAGCCTGATCGGTCTGGGCGCTCCCAGATCGAACGGTGATCTGTTCGATCACATTAAATTGCGGTTGGTGGACCGATCCATCAACTTATTAACTCCCATTTTCCCTTACTCCCAAGCCCTAGCCGACCGAAACCCCTCATCTTCTTCCTCCTTCTCTTGTGCGTGAGTTCTCCTGGGATCTCTTCTCTTGCGTGTGAGTTCCTCTTCTTGCTATTGGTGTGTTCAGCAACTCCTGGCTGCGAGCTTGTGATCTGGTTTTCCCTGAGCACGTCCTCTGCGTCGTTCCATTCTCTGCAAGGCTGTTCTCTCAACTTGAGACGTGTTTTTTCGAAATCAATCAACCTCATGGCCCCTAAGTAAGTGTTTGTGTTTTGATTATTTCATTCGTCATGATTTTTGGAAGCTAACCATCTATTTTTCTCTTGTGATGTGTGTGCCATTACCGTGACCTTCTTTGCCATGACCCCTCAATTTACCTATTAAACCTATCTTTTCTTTGTGTCCTTGATTGAATGATTAATCTTGTATGGTTTACTTTGGGTTGTGCCGTGACCTTACCATGATCTTTAACCCTACTGATCAAACCAACTCATTTCAAATCAATTGCCATGTTTCTTTTCAAACCCTTAGGAAATCTTCTAAAGGCAAAGAGTCGGTTGAGGGCACCTCACAATCCAGAGCTCCCTAAGCCTCTTCAAGACCTCAACCACCATCTCATACAAGATTTCAAAATATCCATTACACACTAGCCTTTGAATATCATACCTTCAAACTCATGCCCCGTCGAACGGTGGACAGATCATTCATTTCCGAGCATTATCCGTCGGTACTACGAAGCATTGAATTTTATGAACTTCAGTCCATTCTCTTTCTCGAAAGGCCAATCAACTTTGATTTGGTCTCCGAATTCTATAACAACATGGTCAGTGGAGAGGGCTCGGGATGGAGGACCCATGTCGCTGGTATCGACCTCAATTTTAACAGATCAGCCTTCACTGCATTTCTTGATTGTCGACGATCTGATAATGACTTTTCACTCTACCCTTATCTACCGAATCCTCTACCGGTTCCCTTCGATGGAGTCACACCTGACTCTATCCATGAGTACTTATTTGGCCATCCCAGGCCCAGGGGTCACGGTGAGCCCGCCAGTGATTTCCCCACTTTTGCTGCTCTCCGCCTTTCCCCTGTTGATTATGTCTTGTTTAAGATTATCACAAACTGTCTGATACCTACTACTTCGAAGCACTTGGACGAAATTCACTCGTTCCACTGCTTGATGCTCTATGGAATGCATCAGCAGTTAGACTTTGACATAGTGGCCACCATCTTCTTCTCTATCATCGTCCACAGTCAGATGGACGGTCAGACAGTTTACATGTCATTTGGTCATATCATCACCGCTTGGCTCCATTCGGTCGGTATTGACATATCACAGGGCAGGATCGTGCCGATGGTTCGGCAAGACTGCCGACTTGACCGACGTACTTTGGCTCAATCTGGCATCGTTGTCGGACCACAGGGACTATGGTGGAAGGATAGGAGAAGTGTAGGGGAGTTACCAAGAGCAGCCCATGATCAGATACATCAGGAGCCACCCACTACTGCAGAGGCCTACTATGAGTCGGATCCTGACCTTTGCTGGCAGATTGCCGAGCTGGAGCAAACGATCCAGCATGGTCTGCATGTCTGAGAGCTCTGGAGACAGGAGGTCCGATCTGAGTTTCAGTCTCTTGACCGCAGAATACACGTGTTAGAGTCCGACGTTTCTGGGATTTTCTCCCGGCAGAGGACATGGCATGATGAGTGGCATAGTTGGGCAGCTGGTCATCCGTACCAGCCTACATCCTCTGGAGCGGCGCCTTCCAGTAGCACTGCACCAGGGAGCATTATATATATTGATGATACATCTGATGACGACCCTGCTGAGGATTGATTTGCTCTTGGTTTCATGATTTGTGTTGATTGTATGACTTTATGGCTGTATGCCTATGTTTGACTGTTATGGCCGTGTGCCGTATTTGACTATGACTTGATGCATTGCCATGCATCTAACTATCAGACTATCCTGTTTATTACTTGCTATATTAAGCTTATTGCTCGATCATATGACTGCTATCATCATGTATGTCCTCCTTCATTCGTACTCCATGTTCATATGATACATATGATTGTTTTGCCATGCTTTATATTTATCATATGCTTTCATATACTTTCAAAATTCAATCAAACTTTTATTGTTTTGGGAAACCCCTAGGGTTGAGGGGGAGTAAGTTTAAACTTAACAACCCCTTTAGATCCTTTTTCGGTGATTGACAAAGGGGGAGAGTGAGGTTGGTTAAGTTTAGGACGATAACTTGTAGGGGGAGGATCATGATTCCCCTATGAGTATGGAATTTGCAATTATTGATTTCAAACCCCTAAACTTAAAATCGGATTGTCAAACAACAAAAAGGGGGAGATTGTTGATGCAGTCTGACCCTGATTGTTATTTTGGTGTTGACACTGATTTTAGTTTAGGTTGATGAGATGATTATGATTAAGTCCTGGTCGTGGACTAGGAATATCTAGTGGGACTAGGTTTGATAAAATCCTAACTTGGAGGGTTAGGTGTGGAAAAGTCCTAGCTTGGAGGGCTAGGTGGATAAAATCCTAACTTGGAGGGTTAGGTGTGGAAAAGTCCTAGCTTGGAGGACTAGGTGGATAAAATCCTAACTTGGAGGGTTAGGTGTAGAAAAGTCCTAGCTTGGAGGGCTAGGTGGATGAAATCCTAACTTGGAGGGTTAGGTGTGGAAAAGTCCTAGCTTGGAGGGCTAGGTGTGGAAATTCCTAACTCAGAGGGTTAGGTGATTGGAAATCCCGGTGAGTGAAGCCAGGTCCTGGTGAGTGAAGCCAGGTTGACTGAAGTCCCGGTGAGTGAAGCTGGGCACGGAGTCTTGGTCCGAGGGACTGAGCACGAGTCAGGGGAGGCTGAGAGCCAGTTCTCTTGACTTAGAGTGCCGATCAGGGAAGTTGGCACGGTGTTCCCTCTGGTGACCGGTCAGGGAGCACTCAGTGACCGTGTTGGGCTACTGATCGACTCCTGATCGGTCTGGTGACTGATCAGGGAGCATACAGTTCACTTACTGCTTGGCTCCTGATCGGTCTGGTGACCGATCAGGGAGCATACAGTAGGTTTTAGGAACCTTACTGCTCAGCTCCTGATCGGTCTGGTGGCCGATCAGAGATACTGTTCGGATCGTTCTGGTGAACGATCAAGTGTTGCGAGTTCCTCACTATGACCGATCAGGATGGACCCTGATCGGTCTGAGCATGCCCTGATCGGTCTGGTGACCGATCAGGAGGGTTAGACTGCGAAGCTGAGAAATCACCCTGCAAAGGGATGGATCGGTCTGGTGATCGATCCACGACTTGGGATCGGTCTGGTGATCGGATCCCAGAGAAGTCATGATTTCTGATTACGCATTGGGGGCCGATCAGGATGGAGCCTGATCGGTCTGAACCCACCCTGATTGGTCTGGTGACCGATCAGGAGTCACTCTGATCGGTCCGGTGACCGATCAGTAGCTAGCAGCTTTAATTCAAAACGCTATCAGAGCTCTGATTGCGTATGTTTCTCTGCTAATTTGCTACTGATTTCTGCTCATAATGTCTGATTGTTGATACTCCATTGATTTTCTGAGCTAATGATCTGCTAAGTGTGCAGGTTCCTCAGGTTTACTTCAAGGGAGTCAAACTGAGGCTTTTGCTACTACAGATTGGGCAATTTTCCATCTCAGGTTACAACGGACGCTGGCGATGACTGACAGCTGACTGGGGCTAGACTGAGGAGAGCTCAGGGAGTCTAGGAGAGGTCAGGGTAGTTGGGATGTCTCAGATGAGCAGCTGGGGCTGCAGGGGAGCGTCTGTGGCAGCGCAGGTTAAGAGATGAGATGAGAAGTGGTGAAGGAGCAGTTCTCCACCATCGAAAGCTTGGCTCCATCACTTGTGTGATTACTCTGATCTGTTGATCCATTGTTTGAGAAGCAACCTGCTATTACTTGAGCACTTGGGAAGAAGAAACAAGAAGCTTGGTGAGTCCATCAGCAAGAAGACACGAAGAAGGGAGTTCTTGCGTGAGATCTGTGCTGAGTGGAGCTCGGTGAGAAGTTTGCTTGTGTTCTTGAGGTTCTAAGTGCTCAGTAAGATTTCTTCTTGTGTTTCCTATACTTAATACTTCATTCATCTTGAAACGCTGTGGAGAGGTTACTCCACCGAGAAGGAGGTTGCTTTCTATCCGGATTTTCCGGGGCTTGATCTGCCGACGATCAAGGAATCACCCACCTTAAGGGCACGCCAAGGAGTAGGGGCAAGTTATCCCCGAAACTTGTAAATCCTCTTTGTTAGCATTTTCATTTGTCTTTCATTTCTGCACATGGTTTTTGCTGTATTGCTTCCGCTGTGCTACTAACCCTAAGTGCAGAAGTGTGAAAGCGAAAGAATTGTGGTGTCTGGCTACATTCACCCCCCCCCTCTCTAGCCATCCTAGTTCCAACATGTTAAACAGACGATCATATCCCGTTCTACATCTGAGGCAGAATTGTGTGCTTTGGATACCATAGTAACTGAAGCTGATTGACTTAAGGGTCTTCTTACTGAGATTCCCTTGATTATGAAGCCAATACCTCCTATCTAAGTGAACTATGATAATCAAACAACAATAGCTCAGATTAGAAGCTCCAAGCATAACCAGAAACAGAAGAGGCATGTACGAATAAGATTGAAGTCTGTTCGTGAGCTAGTGTCTCTAGGAGTGGTGTCATTGGACTTTGTAAATTCAAAAGACAATATTGCTAATCCACTCATAAAAGGACTTGATTCTAAGAAAATCAAGAGATCCAGTAAGGGAATGGGACTGAGGCCTATTTTGGTTTCATCTATAGCAGCAACCCAACCTATTTGATTGGAGATCCCAAGAAGTAGGTTCAATGTGGTATAAACAAGCTATAAGGGTGAACCATTAGCATAAATTGATTGAGATATAAATCTCAAAGTCTCTTCCCTAGATAGATGCTTGACTGCTAGTAAGGATGAGCTTAAGACTCTTAATGAGTTCGAGGTCTTTATGACAGGATGCTTGCAGTACATCCTTGGAGAACTCACCTATGTAAGTGTAACTGTGAGGGTGTAGTGTGGAGGTCTAGGCAACTCTCCTTAACACTTATGAAACAAGATTCGGTGGCATGACCGTAATGCACCAACCCAGAAGGATTCAACCGTCACTTGTAATGAGTTGTTGCCAATTGATTTTCACATATTAAAGGTTTAAGTTCAAGACTTAGTTCACTTCAAACCTGTGTGAATAAGATTGGTTTACTTAGGTGAAAATTCAAACCGGAAGGTATTTTCACTGAAAGCTCATTACGACAAAGCCTCAAGACCTGTTTTTTTCTATTTTACCAAAATAATTTGAAATTTGTGGGGGATTGTTGATTTTTGTTTTGAATTTCAAATATTTTGAAGGTGGTGGTGTATGTGTTTAGTCCCACATTGCTAAGCTAAGAGAGTTGGAAGGCCTTATATATGAAGTCATTCCTACTATGCTTAGAAAGCTTAAGAAGACCAATACGCATGCGCGGGCTGAGCCCAAACTAGGTGGTTTCAGGGGGTCTGGGCCGGAATCCATAAACCGGGCGCGACGCATGCGATTATCGCGCGTAGGGGGGGTGGTGCAAATCCCCAGCTTGCGGACAAACCGGTTCGTTTTTGCAGATTTCGGTTTGGTTCCTAAACTAATTTGGTTTATTTTTATTTTTATTCCTTTTTCTTTTTTTGAGGAATCATGCCTCAGCGTCGCACGGTGCGACACCTCGCGTGGCCGCGACTCCTCAGCGCGAAGAGGCATTCTAATGCCTCTTCGGATCTATAAAAGGGGAATAGAATGCAAAATTCTATAGACTAATTCTCTGCATCTGCTCCTTTCTCGATTTTTCTCTCTGAGCAAATCTTTTCTCTTCGCTTTCTTCCTATTTTGCGGGTCTTGAGGCTTCTCCTCGTGCGATCAAAGGTTGTGTCCGAATGCAGCGTTCGTCTTGGAGTGCACCTACGAACGTCGCGTGATTGTCGGATCTTGGGAGGGTGTTGCCGGAAGCCTTTGCACCGTAGGGCGACAATCAATTTTCTAAGGGCAGTCGGCACGCCAACACTTCAACCGGATAACTATTCCTAACTCTGCTCTTTCCTTATCAGACTGATGCATCTATATTTTACTGTCTGCTTTAGTGCATATTCCTGCGATTTATGCTAATTACAAGACCTCCCAGCTGAGTCGGTTACAGTTCAAGTCTGATAATCGAATAATTGACCCGTTGGTGTAGTTATGGGTTCGGGCTAGAGACCCAATCCTAGTGCTGGTCTATGTCAGCGCCACCGTCATCACATCTCTCCTCCTGAGTGAAAATCCTAGTTACGCCACTCCCTAGGCCCCTGCCTCCACTATTGACTCAAGTACCTATGTTTCGATCTCCCATTATGTCATATTTTACAAGAATTTTCCTTCCAAATATGTTGTACAACTATGAGATGTTGGACTTTTAAATCGTCCGCTATGAGTACTTTTTGATTTATCTTAGCGATAATAAAATTTTCATAGATAGAATGAAATTATTATTATTATTATTATTAAGAGAATTAAAGTACGCTTGGCGTGGGCAACATTCAATTTTAATCGCTTAGCATACGGTATGAGTTGTCATTGAGCTTTCCAATTGTCTGAGAACTTAATTTGTATTCCATTCTATATGATTTTCCATTTTAATAAAAAGAAAATGACATTTTCAAAAAAAAAAAATCGTGATAAGTAATTATGTCTGACACGGTCAGTGCGTAATCCAAATCTGTTCCGAAAATCAGGATTACGGAGAAGGTTAACTGCAGGCAGATGGAGATTTGATCTGATCCTAATCTTATTCCTCATGTCAATCATTTGAGTTGGTAAAAAGTTCAATTCATGCTTGAACTAATAAAACAAATAAATTATGGAGATTATTAGTTGCTAACTCATAGGAAGAGCAAATGCCGTGTCAACCACTTGAGAAATTTAATGAAGGCTCCTTATGACATGTATTAGAAATCTGGGAAGTTATGCTGCAAATTGATGCTCGGTTGATGAATTAAAATTCATCAAAGTTTTGATGAAGTTGATCAATTTGGGTAATTTCCGGCCCCATATTTTTCTCTCCATTAGTCGTTTTGAAAAATGGTTTACTCCTATGCGTAGTGCTATAAATTCCCTTTCCAATGATATATCATTTGTTGAAAATCGATGTATAATGACCAAGCTGTGTGGCCTCGAAGAAGACTTGTTAATCTGTTTGAAAGATCGAAAATAAAGCGAGGCGGGTCTGGAAGTTGAAGACGAAGTGGAAAATAATGCGAGGGAGGACTGGAGGTTGAAGACGAAGTGTCTTCGTCAATCATCGGTCTTGGCACGTGTGAGTGCGTGAAGGTCATAGGTCAAAGTAATGTAGATATGCCTCCAGGATTATAATGCAGCGCAAGGGAGATTAATTGTTATCTCAGATATTCACGGTTCGATCACCAGTTACGGTATATTTTGTAGAATTTTTTTCCAAATTGAGCGCGAACCCTAGGACGTTGGGCTTCTGGACCGCCCATCGTGTGCACTTCCCGATTTACCCTGATGGCTGGTGGGAAACTTTCGTAGGACTGAACAGGTCGTCCGAGGTTGAAAAAACCTCGTTAATCATTTTTTAAAATAATGTAGATATATCAACTCGGATTAAAAGATACAACCAAGGATCTGATTATCATCGTCCATGAGACTACATCGCATAGAAATAAAAAAACAATAGTACAAATGATTAACGAGATTTTTTCAATCAACCTTGGACGACCGACCCGGTCACAAAGAAATTTCCCACCGGCCATCAGGGTATAAATGAATGGTCTAACTTGAATCTATCGTAATAGATATTGATCTTACTCGTCACCAGATTTCCTATAACACAGCGAAAATCTTCTAAAAAATTGACGGCAATCCGAATCTTGGTCTCATTGGGAAAAAGTCAAAGGAAGAAGAAGCCCTCAAACCCTCTTGATTCAAGAAGATATCCTAATTGGGAAAGCTTCTTTCCTTATATATCAAGCTCATCCTATAGAAACTATCACCTTAAATCTCATACATCATTAACAACCCATTATCATTAATGAACCGGGTTAATGGATTTACTCATTAAATCCACATCTAATAATTCAAACCCTCCTTCATGCTACAAGAATTTAATCACTTAATTAGGATTTAGTTCTTTAATAACAATTAGTTGTGTGTGTATTGACCAAGTATAAGCTCACCTTATGAAGATTAAGCCCACTCATGTGGACTTAATCGGAGTGAGTCCACTCATGTAGACTTAATCCTTCAATCTCCCACTTATAATATACTTGATCTCTAATATACCATATAACCCCTTAGTTGAGTTCAACATGCCAAACTTTATGAGTTAAATACCTCTTTAAACAATCTGATACATTAAATCAATTAATTTAGGACTAAAGAAGACATAGTTACTATAACTACAATAAGACGCAACAGTAATCTTAGTATTAATATCATTAATGACATATATCAAATGTGCATGTATATTACAAAAATGGCCCCCACGGGCTGGCTCGGTTGGTAAGGCGTCTGGCTGCTTGGATCAGAGGTCTCAGGTTCGAGAGTCGCCAATCGCACACTGGGTAAAAACCTGGTCTACTGGCTTAAATCCTCTCGACCCCAGGCGCCTTACCCTACAAGTAAAATCGTGATTTACCCCCTCTGGACACTTGTGAGGCTGGACCAAGGGGCCGCTAAGGTGGTGGCTCCACCTTTTTGCATGTATAGTACAAAAATGACACAACATGTTATCTAAAAGTATCTATTCTCAATAAGTCCTCCTTATAACTTAAATTGTTTCCTACGGAATGGGCTGATGGCTAGAGCAGGTGGTGTTGCTATCTTGTGGTCGGGGGTCAAAACCTGGTAAAGCTAGTGTGCTCGGCCTCCCCACGTGTTAGCTACAACATCTAGGCTAATAGCCCCTTGATTTATCTCCTCTGTGTTGGCCTTGTGATGGCTTGGTAGGGGAGTTGGGGATGAGTGCCTTTTGCCATCCTTATGACTCAAATCAGGTCCAAATCATATTTACCAAAACTTATACTAAACCGCAGTGGTAAATCATAATTCATCTTTATGACTCATATTTACAAAATTGTATACAAAACCGTAATAGCAAATATATGTAGGACCGGTGCCGTCGATAGAGAGGGGGGGTGAATATCGACTGTAAAATCGTCTCGCGGAAACTCGTAAACTTTCATTCTGGACTCAGAGTTAGTGCAGCGGAAAATAGACAGAACGAAGAAAATAGACAACAACACGAATTCCACGCGGGATTTTTTACTTGGTTCCCGACCCCCCAGGGTCAGTACATCCAAGGCCTATGCACGGGAACACCCGTCCACTAATGGTCTCCTTTCCGGACTTTTCGGAGGCGGAGAAACCCGTCTTACAGTGCAATAATTACAATCAAAATATAGGAAATTAAATGCAGAATAATAAAAGCAAACCAAAACAAAATGGTCGAAGACTCGGCCGATCTGGACCTTCGAAGTGCCTCGCACTTCCTCCTGGAGCCTCCTGGTCGTAGAGCCTCGTCTTTAGCGCTTTGTCGTTAGTCAGAAAGTTAAAAGACCTGCAGCGGGCTATGGGTACCAAGCTTCGGTTCAGTATAACTTTTCATTCGCAAGCAGATGGACAGTCAGAGCGGACTATTCAGACTTTAGAAGACCTGCTAAGAGCTTCTGTGATAGATTTCGAGGTCAGTTGGGAGGATCATTTACATCTAGTGGAGTTTGCTATAACAACAGCTATCATTCGACTATTTAGATGGCACCGTATGAGGCGTTGTATGGTAGAGCATGTCAGACACTCACCCTCTGGGAGGAGGCTGGGGAACCCTAGTTGCTAGGACCTCAGAGGGCTCACCAAGAGGCAGAGTTATTTGCATCATTAGACGAAGGATGTCCGAGGTACAGGATCGCCAGAAGGGTTATGCTGATTGAAAACAGAGGCCTCTGGAGTTCTCTGTAGGCAACCATGTATTTCTACGAGTGTCACCCATGAAGGGAGTGAAGCGATTTGGTCTCAGTGGTAAGCTAGTTCTGTGATTCATTGGGCGTTTTCATATTCTGGAGAGGATTGAAGTGATAGCTTACCGCCAGGCGCTACCACCGTCCCAAACTGGAGTTCACGACATATTCTATGTTTCCATTTTGCGGGGATATATGTCAGATCCATCTCACATTTTTATTGGATGTATTTGTTCCACTTCATCCTAACACGACCTACGAGGAGGTTCCTGTACGGATTTTGGATCACAGAGAACATCAGTTGTGGAACAAGACAACCCATCTGATTAAGACCGGATGGCAGCATCACACTGATAAGGAGGCTACCTGGCAGCTCGAGGATACGATCAGAGCTTAATATCCCCACTTATTTACATGATGTATGTATAATTAATTTTCGTTGAACATTTATACTGCATATGTCTTGTTAATATTTGCTGTTGGCAAATAACGAAATTTAGAGACCAACTTTTTATTAGTATGGGAGAATGCTAAATACGACAAACTAAGCTTAGAATTTTTCTAATCCTGAGAAGGGGTAAAGTGCTTAGCACCTAACCCTAGGGCCCTACAATGAGAAATAACCTAAAACTAGGGTTGGGGTTGTGATAAAACCAAAGTTGGGGATCAAATCGCATTAAGCCTATGGTTAGGGTATCTATTATGGATTGTTTATGTTGGAGGGACCTTTTCGTATAAAACCCCTCACTTATAACCTCTCGTCCCTCCCTTCTGTTCCACGTTGCCCTCGCCCGCAGCTAAGAAACCCGACGCCCCTTCACCTCTCCTCCTCGCCTCTTCTTCTCTGTCGCAACTAACACAGGCGACCCACTCCTCTCCTTCTTCCTCCACCGGACGATCTCTTCTCTTCTCCTCGCAAACAGATGCAGATCTTTCCCTTCTTCCCCTTTTTTAGATCATCTCACCGCCAAGGCTCTACTGAGGGTATGTTTGATTTGGGTAAGCTTAGGGTTCAGTTTTGTTGAGGTTTGGGTGCTTGATTGTGCTCTGATCTACTGTAGCTATTTGGTTGGCTGATCTAGGAGTCTTCACCTTCATTGCGCGATCTGGAGATCTGGGAGGACAGTTGAGGAAGGGAAAACTCGTGTAGGCTTGTGGACTTGCCGGATTTAAGTTAAGCAATATCGACGCTGCCACACCATTTCTGCTGTGCAGGAGCTAGTTGCGTTGGATTGGAGCTAGAATTTGCTTGTCGGTGACAAACTTAGGTGTGGTTTGATTTGGATTGGTGTTTGGTGTTTGGTGTTGGAATGAATAGCTCAACTTATATTCTACTATGTTATGAATAGTATTGCTGAGCTTGGTGTTTTCCCTTTGTTATGGTCCTGATTCTATTTTGGATGAATGGATGAGCGTTTGTTGATACCATTTTAATAGCGAAGCGTCTTCTAAACTTTTAATATAAATAAGAACCAAAGCAAATTCAGATTATAATAAAAGCTTAGGAACTTACAAAGGAAACTTCAAACTTACAGACTACGCTAGACTCAGGACTATTTCAAGTAAGACTTATGTCGTGCTGCGACTTGTGTCTTGCAAGAAGACTACTAAGGTGTTTATATAGGAGGATGGATTAGAGATTAGGACTGAGTACCCATGTGGCCTCATCAACATCCATATCTCTACGAATCTTATCCAGTCCCTACACCTGACTCAGCTAAACTACAGTTGCTTGGCTTTACATGCGACAAGATATAAACACTTTGGATCTGTTTGGATTTGCTGGTCCACACTTTGGATCTGGTTGGATTTGCTGGTCCCACCACGCTTCACGGGGGGTTGTCAAGCACCTCTTTGATTACTGACTGGTAGAGAGTGAGTGCGTTCCACAGCCGTTTGCGGGTGTTGATGACCGCGGGAAGGTGCTGCCGCCAATAGTTATCCCGTTTGGCGCCTTCTCGGTGTGCGTGATGTCTGAAATCATATTCTTTGAGCTGGCAGATTTGCTCCAGCTCCTGATGCTATGAAAGACTTCTTCAACGACTTCTCTTTCAAGGTCGGCCATTCTTCGTCGAGCATCATGATCTTCTCGGTGTAGGATTGTTGTGTAGCTAGTTTGTTGGAGCAACTCCTCATATTCGCTAAGGAGTTCATAAGGCCTGCCAACCGGGTATTCGCCTGTGGGTTGGGCTTCGCTTGGGCTTGTATCAGGGCCTTTTCCAATGCCATCACCAGATGATGATCCGTTCTCCATGCGTTATCCTGTATCAAAGAATAAACAATTCGAGATAAAGCGTCAGCAAATAAATTGTCTTTCCCCTCGACGTGTATGAATTGGACAGGAATCCCTAGTCCTGTTATGAAATCTGTGAAGTTTATCCATCTGACCCTTGAGGGTTTGTTCTGTGCGGTTTTATTAAAGAAACTGATTATTGTCTGGCAGTCCGTTCTAATAATCAGTACAGATTTGTCCAAATAGTTGATTTTGAAGCTACTCAGGTTGTTCATGACTGCAAATATTTCAGCATCAATAGCAGATTTAATCAGATTAAATCTTCCACTGGCATAAGCACAAATTCTCTCTGCGAACTTAGGGTCGAATTTCTGAGGTTTCCACTTGCATATTCCACCCCATCCTTCCATACAGCCGTCCGTTTCAATAATAATATAGCACTGCTCTGGTGGGATGTCCAGGTCAGGCAGCTGTTTGATTCTTTCTTTGATTTTCCGTACCAATTTCCAATCTTGTCTATTCATTCTTTTTTCACCATTTGGGCTGGTCTTTGAGTATAACAGGCCTAAAATTTTTCCCAAGTCGGGAATATAGCTTCGGGCATAATTTAAGAGGCCCAACCAGGAGCGGAGTCCCTTTGTTGTTGTCAGCTCTTCTTCTTTAAAATTTGCGATCCTTTTTATAATATGGGACTGTAATTTTATTTTCTTATTCCCAATTACTGCTCCCAGGAAATCAATAGTGGGGGTACCAATTTTCATCTTGGTTGGACTTAGTACCAACCCATTCTCCTGACATATCTGCAACATTTTCCTCAGATGCCCTGCATGCTCAACTTCATCTTTGGAAAATACTAATATATCATCTATGTAGACAGCAATAAAATGTTCCGTACCTCTGAAGCAACTGTCCATCTTTCTTTGGAATACGGCTGGTGCATTTTTAAGGCCGAATGACATCACTAACCATTCATACAGGCCGTCAGGTACCCAAAATGTTGTCCATTCAATAGAGTCGGGATGCATTGCGACTTGATGAAAGCCACTTTTCAAATCAAATTTTGAGTAAATAGTACTATTGCTCACTCTTTTAATGATTGTGTTAATACCTGGGAGGCTGTATTGATCCTTGTGAGTGTTGTCGTTTAACCTTTTGTAGTTAAAGACCAGCCTCTCCTTCCCCTTTTCTTCCCTTCCGGTTGCTGGATCAATAGTAGTACCGGAATTCACAATCATTGCTGTTGTGCGGTGCCGACTCTTACTGGGGCGAATTACCTTTAAGTCCAGTAGAATTTTTATATGCTTCCTGAAGGTGTCTTGGAGTTGAGGTGTGACATGTTTGAGAGGTCTATCCTCAATAATCAGATCTGGGTTTTTTACTTCGATTTTGCATTGGACTTTATTTTTTAGCCAGTGCTGCATAGGGTTGTCTCCGATGTATCCTGCATGCTTTAGTTCTGTAATCAGCTGGCTAAATTGTTGTTGGAATGAGGAAGTACCTGATGGCGTACTGGTGTACACTAATTCCTTTAACTGATAGTATTCTTCCTCTTCAAGTTCTAGTTCCTCAATTGTTGCAACTACTGGAGCTTCTTGCTGGGTTTGAATAGTAGTAATGTTCTTATAGAAGGTCACTGTGCTTCCTTCTATTCTGACCCCTCCCTGCATAGCTCTAATAAAATTGCAACCAAGTATCATTTGTATACCTCCGCCAAGCTTCATTGGAAAAGAATAAGTGTAAGGTATACGAAATTGATTTTCACCGATTCTCATCATGCCTGCTTTCAGCTTTTTGTTGGCGGTGGTCTGAGAATTAATGCCGCTGAAGTTTACTACAAAAGTATTTTCTTCAATTGCTTCACTTGGGCATGAGGCTTGATCTATGCAACACGTTGTGGCTCCTGTATCAAGAATAGCATTAACCTTAAAGGATGGTATATTCGGAATTACTATTTCAACCATAAGGTTGTAAAGCCTGTTTGGAGTTTGTCTTGGCTTTTCTGTTGATACTGCTGTATATTCTTTTGCACTGCCTTCATCAATTAATACTTGAACATCTTGTTCTTGCTGCAGTTCCTTCCTCAGGTCATGGTTTTCAAGCTCTAATCTGTCAATCTTGAGCTTATATTCTTCTATCTCTGTATCTCCTTCCATCCTTATTGCTTGAATTTCCCTCTGATGTTTCTCAGCATTGTAGGCCAATTCATCTTTAAGTCTTTTAATTTCTTCTTCACACCAGAAAATGTACTGCTGTTGTTCTTGTATCAAAGATCTAGGATTATACTGAATAGAATTTCTCTTTTCTACAGGTACCTGGACTTCGAAATAGTGTGGTCCACATTGTCCACAGGCTGCGATAGAGCATGAGGAGCATAGAGTTCTCCATCTTGTCATGACCTCCCTTTTACATGTATAACATTTAATTATTGGTGCTTGTATTTCTTCATTGAATAGCCATGTATGCTTGCAATTGTGCTGTTCTTCTGAAACCTTTACCAAGGGTTGCCATCCTCCTTCTTTGCCTAGCCAATATGTCCTGCTTTCTTCATGAAATACATTTAAGTATTCTAAGAAGGAATTTATACCATGGTATTGCAGTGGTTCCTCATTTTCTGAGATGCTGTAGATAGCATCGCTCATGGGCTCCCCTTCATGAACTGATAGAATTTCATGATCTTCCGGGATATTTAGCCCTTCAAACATAGCCACCCTTTTGATGTTTCTTCTTTCACTAGGGCAATCTCTTGCAAAATGCCCCTCTTCTCCGCATAGGAAGCATTTACACTTCTTTGTTGCCAATAGGTGCTTTCTTTTTTCCACCCTTGCATGGGAGTCGTGTGGCTTACCTTTGTAGGTCGTTGATCTCCTTACACCGTATTTCTTCTTATCTTTTTCTCTGGACTAGTAGCCAGGGATGGGGATCTCTTTGCAAAAGGAAAGATCTTTCAGTGATCTACTAAATGCAGCTTTCTTGCATTCTTCTTCCAGGTACTTGTAGGTGAATAGTATTCTTGGGTGTACGCCGACTTGAGTGCCTTTGTATTTTTCATCAAATTTGGCTTTAATTTTTGTCCCCAAGTCTCCTGGTAATTTGATCCAGAATTTCTCTGACAGCTCTGGCGTAGTGAACAGTTTGCCTGTCTTAGCTGCAAGACGAATATATTCATTCATAAATTGATTATATCTTTAATATTAGAGCAACTTATCCTTTCTAGATCACGATAAGCTTCATCTTGCATAGCTGTTGACCCCTGATATGGATCTTTCAGAGTGAAGATTCTTCTTATCTGGGAGATAATATTTTGAGTACCTTCAATACCGTCAGAAGCATTCAATATTGCTTGGTATTCATCTGGGTAACTCATACGCCACTGTATCCAAGTTAGTTTTTCAGTTTCCCCCAATAAGTTTTCTATAAACTCAGCCTTTTCCCTTCCACTTGAGAAGGATTGCATGGATACCAAATTTTTGGTAATACTTTCCCAACGCATAAAAACTTCATCAAACATACCTAGTTGTGTAGGGATGATAAAGATGGCCCCTGTTTGGTGCTGGGCTGAAGGTAACGACCATTGTCCTGAGTAATTCCTTGTTTTAAACTGATTTCTTTTAGCTAACTCGGGCCCTTCAAAGTCTGGCCTTTGCACTTGTTCTGTTGGCGCTATTGGTGCTGCTGGTGGGTAGCCAACAGGACCCATTGTTGTGTCTTGAGGAGGTATATAATCTGATGTTACTGACGAGGATGCTAATAACCTTTCAAGACTTGCAATTTGGGGATATTCGGTATCCCATATAGGTTCATCAACTCCAGCAGCTATTATGGAATCTCCGATATCCCATATTGGTTGATCCTGCATTCCACCATCTTGTGCTGCAAATGGATTGATAAACTCCTCGTCTGAAGAGCTCTGGCCTTCAGGTTGAATTATTTATGCAATATACTGTAAATAGGAATAAAATTCATCTTCATCTTCCTTGTCTGTCTCAATGTGAACTGTCAGAAAATGATGAGGGAAGGGATCCCCTTTAAAATAGCATTGTTTTGGTTCATCATCTTCGTCCATCCGATCTGCAGACTCTTGTTGTTGCAGCTTATCAAGTTGTTGTTGCAATTCAGCTCGGTATTGTCTTGAACGCCGAAGTATTCTGTAAGTGTCTTCAAAACATTTGTCAAATTTAAAATTTCTTGTGTCCTCATGAGGTGTTTCTATTTCTTTAGGTTGTTGGGACGCTGGATGCTCAATTTGTTCCACTTCAAGTTCTTCATCTTCATCTCCCCACTGAGGTTTAGTGGGAGGAATGAACAGTTGATAAGGTAGGGGTGTGTATTTGACTACATAGTCAAATTTGCCACTAGGTTGTCCAAGAGTATCCCATATCTCCTCATGATTCACTACTAAGTTACCCATGGACTGGAGTGCAGAGGCCCCTGGGCTTGCAGTTCCTGCATGGTTCCTCAATAGGTCCTCATGGTTAGATTCTTGGGATGTTTCTTCTTCAAGGTCTTCTTGCGCATAGATTTCCTCAATGCGCGAGCATAGACTGCAGTTTATATGTGAGGTAGATGGTTGATTGCCTTGTAACTGGCTAGTTGAGCCAAACCCACCTTCTTCTCGCTCAGTTTCATCTAAATTGTCAACCTCAATAACAGCAGAGGTTGCGATATATTCTAATATTAATTGAGCTATGCATTCATATTTTTGTAAGATAATATCTTTAGCAGTTAGGTTGAATGCAAGTATTCGTACCTCTCCCCTGTAATCAGAATCTATTACTCCCGCTCCAATAATTATTCCTTTCAAGGAGGCACTTGATCTTGGAGCTATTCGACAATAAGTTCCAGGTGGAATTTTGATTTTGATCCCCGTATATAATAAGGCTTTCCCATATGCTGGGATGTCTTGGGCTCTATTAATGGCCAGATCATACCCTGCAGCTCCAGCAGTTTTCCTTTCAGGGAGCTTAGCTAATTCCCATACTCTCTGGACATATAGGGGTTCTAGCGGTTCCTGTTGAATGAATACCGCTAGAGTATGTCGCCTAACTTCTTCCTCATCGCTCTGGGCTTCTTCATCTTTGCTGTTGTATTCTGGTCCTGAGGATGTGGATGTTGCTTGGTAGTTATCAAATCTGAGTGATATTCTACCATCCAGGAAATTTCTAGTGTTTACTTCTGTAGGCTGCATTGGGATATGGACTGTTGGTTGCCTAATTATCCAGTTGTGGCCCAAAGCCTCCCGAGTGTTGTAGCTTCTTCCCGCCAGAGCTCGTACTCCATGGCTTGCTAGATAGTCTACGACGTTCTGGACCTCGTAGGCAAAACCCACATTAGGGGTATTAGAAAGCCGGCCTACTAGTCCTCTGGTTACAAGTAGATTGGCTTCACCATTCTGCCAGTTGTCATAGCCTCTTGCCAGGATTGAGATTTGTACATTTCTGAAAAAGTATGAAATTGTTAGCATGGTATCTGGTATAACATAAACAAGTTGTGTACCATTTGTGAGGTCTATCTCCATTGTGGCAAAGATAGCCTGGTCACCCTGCCACTTATTGTCTCTAAAGACTACCAAGGCTAAGGTGCCTTCTTCCTGTCTATGGAGAATTTGGATACGGACCTGTATGACTCCCATATGGAGGAATCTCATACCACTTCTTTGTAATTGATGGAAGCTCTCTGGTTGTATGAAAGTTCTATCCACCTGGTTATGGGTGACCAGCATAGCTTCTTCTGATCTGTGTATATAGACGCGGTGATTAGCATCATCACGTCTAGAATGATATAAGACTTCTGCTGGTACAATGGTGGCCCTTTCTTGCATTGATAGCCTCAATTGAGTTTGAGGATCCATCTGTTGCTCAAGGGTGGTATTATGAGGTTCTCCTCCCGTGATTCTTCTTCGAACTCGTTGTAGTGCCTGTCTGGTGTTATATCGCCTCCTTTGTCCCTGGCGATAATCTCTGATTTGGTCTTCAAATAGAGGTGTTACTTATGTCTCGGCCCTCCTTGTTAGGGTTGATACTGGAGGGTCTTGTATTGCACCCCTTGTAATCATTTTGCCGCTGCTCTGGCTTTTTCCTGTTTCAAAAGTTCGTAAGGATATTTGAATATAAGGAGTTTACCAGATTTAGGGGCTTCCTTTTCCGAGATCTTCAGATTCTTGATCTTTTCGTTCAGGCTTTCTATCACTGAGTCTGGTATTGTTGTTTCTGTTAGTAATATGAGAGAAGTGTCCTAAGACAATCGCCTTATGATTGTAATCATTTACTTTAATAAATGAATATTCACTATTTGAGTATACATGTTCGTATATTTGATTGAGATCTTAAACTCATTTACTGAATGTCCGCAATACAATTCACAGCATGAGAGAATTTGTGATGAATTCACAACTAGTGATTATCTCTACATGTGCAATTGTGAAGTATTAAAATTGTCCCTAGTCGATGAATTGATAAATACGGACACTATCAATTCTGTTGAGACTAGCATGGGTTATTCTCTAATCAGCTGATTCTCACTGGCTGGAGACATTGGGATGTCCGGAGATAATCATGAATACTAGTTAAGGGAACTAGTTCATTGGAGTGACTAGCTGTAAAATTTCATATGATAGTCTATATACAGATATGTCAGTGAAGTTCTTACTGCAGCTTAAGTGCGATGTTCCTTTGACTTGCGGTGTTCAAGTCATCTTGGTCATGGAGACTTATACTTTGACATCTTAAGCAAGCATCTCCATGGAGGTGTAGACCCAGGATGGTTGGGTATAAGCCGAAGTGCCCGAAGATGTTTGAACAGCCTACAAAGAATTCACCACTCCTTGCGAGGAGATGTATACCCAAGGCCTATCGTCGGATTATTACTCGAAGCCTCTGGCCAGAGCATCACATGATCTGAGTATGAATATCACAGATACATGAGAGTAATTAGAATCCGTTGGATGACAAAGACATTACTTGGGCTAGGTGTGACGTAGTCAGCTTAGTGGGGACTGACACACATAGACCGTGTCCTGAACCAAGTGGGTATAAGATGGTGAAGGGAATGAGGCATGATTCATTAAAGCTGCTGAAGGGTTTCAGAATTATATCTGAGGTCAATCGTTGATCTTTCGATTAATTGGGGGTCATGATGTACTACTAGGTGCCACTCATGATCCTTCTATAATTGGTTGATTATAGACGGCCAACATAAATCGAAAGCCTATTTAGTCACACGCACTATGAGTAATCCGAGGGATTTAAAACGAGTTGAAAATTGGATTTTCCGATCAAGAGAGATAAGTTGAATCTGAATTTATCAGAGACGCATCGGAAGCTTAAAATGGCTAAGTCTTTTGAAGGCTTATTGGACGAATTAAATGAGTTTAATTCGTAAGGTGACGGTTTGGATTTGGCCGGCCAAAGAGGGTCCCCACCCTCTTTGGTTTGGCCGGCCACAATAAAAAGGGAAACCAAATTGTTTGATTTAAATTATAAAATAAATCGAGCGTGATTTGTTTTATAAAATTATGGATAAAGAAATTTATATAAAGAAATTTTTATAAAGAAATTTATAGAAATTTATTCTTTTTTATGGAAATTAAAATGAACCATGGATTGGTTTATTTTATTTTATAAAATCAATTATGAATTGATTTTTCCATGATAAGAAAAATTTATATAGTAAATTTCTTGTAAAAATTTATTCCATAATAAAAGGGGAGACATGGTTGTTTTTATTATAAATTATGTTATAATAAAAACTTGGCATAACGGAATAATTCATAGAAAAATTTATAAGATAAATTTCTTATGAAAAATTTATTCCGTTAAAAGGAGACTTGGTGATAAAGAGACTACTATATAAAGGTACAAAGGCAAAGCTTGAAAATTAATTCAAAAGATCAAGGATTCTTGCCTAGCCTCTCTTCCTCTCCTTCTCTCCCTCTCCCTCTTCTAGGGTCGGCTACCTTCTCCCTCTTCTAGGGTCGGCTGCCCTCACCTCCTTTGCCGTGAGCCACCTCCACCAAGAAGGTGCCAAAGAAGAAGAAGAAGCGGGGCGCGACTCCTTCCTTCCTCCCGGAATCTTGATTCCGTTTTTCGTTTGGTGGTTAGTTTTCCATCTCTCTCTCTTGATATTCTTGTCGTGCCTTTGGAGAATCTAGTAGTTCTTGTCGGCACGAAACTCGTGGCTTTGCGAAGTCATCCCGAAGAGAACTCGGCGTGGACGCAAATAGAGGCGGAGCTTCCAAGGGACGCTACGGTTAGATCTCGTCCCTTTCTACGAGTTACGCGAGGTATTAAGTAAATTAGTTTACTTTCTGTAAAATTTTAAATGTATGATCATGTCTCCACAACATAAGGTTGCATGCTAGATACATGGTTAAAATAATTTGAGAAATTATTTATGTTAAACCTTCCGCTGCACGTAATTAAATTTTAAAATTACGAACCCGTATCCATGTCAACATGCACCTGGTCCCAAACAGTGGTATCAGAGCCGGTTAGTGTTCGACATAATCATATAATTGTTTTGTGGAAAACTTTGTCATGATCTCAATTTTGAAAAATTTTCCAATTATGGAAACTTTCCAATTATGATAAATTTTAGATTTAGGAATTTTGAAGTTTGGAAATCCTCATGAAATTTCGCAAACTTTTGAAATATCCTAGTTTCTGAAATTTTATGATAATTGTGAAAACTTCCCATTTTGGAAACTTTCCAATTTTGGAAATTTTTTATTTTGAAAATTTTCCAATTTTGGAAATATGTAAGTTTTCTTTGTACCAGAAACTTACAATTATTCTGAAAACCTATTATGAAATCTCGCAATTTTGGGCACTTTCTTTCAAAGAAAGTCTAGACAAATTTATGGATCATTAATTGACAATTAAATTCGAATTGGTTTTAAATTATCAACAAAATTCTTTATTTTGGATTGAGCCTCGGGGAGCCGTCCAATTTAAAGTTAGTTGTTGTAATTTAATTTCCCATTTTTGAATAAAATTGTCATGTTTAATTTGGTTACGCCTCGGGGAGCGGACCAAATTAGATTTACAACAAATTCCTTTTTTTGGGTATCTGAGCCTCGGGGAGCCACCCAAAGAAAATATTTTGTTGTAATTAATAAATCCATAAATAAAATATGTAATCAAATCTTGGAAATTTTGAGGTGATTCTCAAACGATAATTTCCTTATTTGATTTAAGAGGTGATGCTCTTACATATTGTTGTCTCCAAAATTAATTAGGAAAATGGTTTCCTATTGAGTTTTCTTAAATAAGATTTTCATGAAAATAATATGTGGTTGAATTAAGGGAATCTGTCTCTTAATTTAATAAGATTTGATTTAGAGAAATCAAAGTCTTAAACATATTATTTCCGAAATTGATTATGACAATTTAGGAAATTGTTTCCCAAAACAATTCCTTGAATAAAGTATGAAATTGGAATAAGGAAATCCGGTTCCTAATTCAATTAATGAGACTTGATAAATTAAGTCACATACATACTTTATTAAGGAAATCGTTAGTACATGACATAAATATGTGTCATGAATGTGCTTAAAAGAAAAGGATGAGACCCAAAACCCCTTACATAATATTAAGGCCAACACTTTCCATTAATATGGTTAGAACCGGAGTTTTGTTTCTCGTTTGGGTTGATGGACACATCCATGCCCGGCTTGAACCTCAACATGTTCAAACCATGAAATTAGTTTATGATTAATAAGTTGGAGTCAGAGGTCAATCCTTAGTTTTGGTTGTTGGACACATCCAAGCCTGACTAAACGGTTGAATGAGCTCCAACCATATTAAAACTATTTCTTGATTAATGGGTCAGCCTTAAGCTTGGAGCATCGATTTGTTGTGCCACAGCCAAGGTCGATGTAAAGAGAGGTGCAGTTGGGTGCTATGTATATTGTTGCATACTTGTTAATGAGTTAACAACCCAATGATTTATGCAAACATTCAATTAGTTGATAGCATAAAGTGATAGTTACATATATGTAATATGTAATCGGTATAATTACCTACCTTCATAGCTAAGAATAACTTGATGGCCACAGCCATGGTTGTTCTTATCTATGGTTGGATATTAACCTATTTGGAGATGATCCTACGATCTCCCGAATTGATAAAAAGGGTTATTCAATTCGAAAAATAAATAGGATTTAATGAATGTATATTGATGCATTCTTTATCATTCTCATCACATAACCTCAATTTGTATTTCTAGGATAATCACCTGATCATATCTTCTCTGAATTTGCTTTCCATTTTGGACACCAATAAGTTAACTAAGGACAAAAGGATTGAAAAAGCACCAAAAGGCACTTGCCATCATTGTGGCAAGGAGGGCCACTGGCGAAGAAACTGTAAGGTTTATCTTGAATCCTTGAAGAAGAAGGCATCCGATGCCCCATCCTCTTCAGGCATCTTCGTTATTGAATGTCACTCTATTTCCTCATACACCTGGGTACTTGATACTAGGTGTAGCTCTCATATATGTAATGACATACAGGGGCTAAGGAATAGAAGAAGACTCGTCAAGGGAGAAGCGAATTTGCAAGTTGGAAATGGAGCAAAGATTGCTGCTATTGCCATCGGAACATATTTGCTAAAGCTCCCTACTAGACTTGTCTTAGAATTGGATAATTGTTATTTTGTTCCTTCATTAATAAAGAACATTGTAGCTATTTCATGCTTGAATGAAAAGGGTTACCATTTAACTTTTAGTAACAATTGCTGTTACATAACTTTAAATGGTGTTCTTTATGGGACCGGAACTTTATGCAATGGTATCTACACATTAGATTTATCCGGTGACATTTTCAATATCGAAGTTAGCAACAAACGTGCTCGAATAGATAATCAAATAGACTCCTATACGTGGCATTGTCGTCTTGGCCATGTAAGTAAGAAACGCATGACCAAATTACACCGATGTGGAATTCTGGAATCATTTGAACCCGGTTCATTTGATACATGCAAATCATGCTTAAAAGGCAAGATGGCCAAATTACCCTTTTCCGGAAAAGGTAAACCAATGGGAGAATTGCTTGGTCTAATACATACAGATGTATGTGGACCAATGTGAACTCTTGCACAAGGAGGCTATAGCTACTTCATTACCTTTATCGATGATCACTCACGATTCGGGTATGTGTTCTTGATGAAACACAAATCTGAAGCTTTTGAGAAATTCAAAGAGTTCAGAAATGAAGTAGAGAAACAGCTTGGCAAAAGTATTAAGATACTTCGATCCGATCGGGGTGGTGAATACTTAAGTCAAGAGTTTCAAGATTATCTTAGGGACAATGGGATATTGTCTCAATGGACTCCGCCTTATACACCACAGCATAATGGTGTATCTGAGAGGCGTAACCGAACCTTGATGGACATGGTTAGATCTATGATGAACCATGCAACTCTTCCAAAATCCTTTTGGGGCTATGCACTTAAGACAGCTGTTTACTTACTAAACAGAGTCCCGACCAAGGTAGTCTCTACTACTCCATATGAGACGTGGAATAGTAAAAAATCTCATTTAACTCACCTTAAAATATGGGGTTGTCCTGCTTATGTAAAGCGAACTGTATCAGACAAATTGGATGCTAAGTCTGATAAATGTCTATTTATTGGATACCCTAAGGAAACGAAGGGTTAGCAATTCTATCATCCCTTGGAACAAAAGGTGTTTGTTTCAATGCATGCTGTATTTCTGGAAAAAGAATTTCTTTTACAAGAAAACAGTGGGAGTTACATTGAACTTGAAGAAGTTCAAGAAACTCCAATAGACATTACAGAGACACCTAGTCTAGACCCACAACCAATAACTCATAATGATGAGCTATCAGTTGAACCTAAAACAACACCACCTCTTCGTAGGTCTGATAGGACACGCAATATTTCAGAGAGATACGAATTTCTCATAAGTGAATCGAACGACGTGTTACTCATAAGCGATGACGAACCTATCAGTTATGAAGATGTTCTGAAAAGTTTAGAAAGGGACAAGTGGCTTGAAGCCATGAAGTCGGAAATGGATTCCATGTACGAAAATCAAGTATGGGACTTGGTTAACCCACCTGAAGGGATTAAGCCCATAGGGTGCAAGTGGGTTTTCAAGAAGAAAACCGATATGGAAGGTAATGTTGTTACCTTTAAGGCTAGATTAGTGGCAAAAGGATATCGTCAGAAACAAGGAATTGATTATGACGAAACCTATTCGCCAGTAGCTATGCTTAAATCCATTCGGATGCTCCTGGCCATAGCAGCTCATTATGATTATGAGATATGACAAATGGATGTGAAAACAGCTTTCCTTAATGGAAACCTGCTTAAGGATGTATACATGATACAACCTGAAGGTTTCACATCGGTTGATAAAACCAAAATATGCAAGCTTCGACGATCCATATATGGACTAAAGCAAGCATCCAGGAGCTGGAACATCCGTTTTGATGAGACAATCAAAGAGTTTGATTTCTCACAAAATCCTGACAAACCTTGTGTGTACAAGAAGGTTAGTGGGAGTGCAGTCGTATTCCTAGTATTATATGTCGATGACATATTGCTTATAGGAAACGATATATCAGTCTTACAGTCGGTTAAAATTTGGTTGTCCAAAACTTTCTCCATGAAAGACCTGGGAGAAGCAACCTATATCCTTGGGATTAGAATCTATAGAGATAGATCAAAACGGTTGCTTGGTCTTTCGCAGTCTACATATATAGACCGAGTGCTAAAAAGGTTTAGCATGTCGGAATCCAAGAAAGGTTACCTTCCCATCAGGCATGGGATCAACCTTTCAAAGTATATGTGTCCGCGCACAGAAGACGAGAGGATTTGCATGAATAAGATTCCTTATGCATCCGCGATAGGATCTATCATGTATGCTATGTTATGTACTAGGCCCGATGTATCGTATGCTCTGAGCGTCACAAGCAGATACCAGTCTGATCCAGGAATGGATCATTGGGCGGCTGTCAAGACAATTCTTAAGTACTTAAGAAGGACTAAGGATGTGTTCCTAATATATGGAGAAGGAGATATGATAATACGTGGGTATACAGATGCCAGTTTCCAAACAGATAAGGATGAATCCAAATCTAAGTCTGTATACGTATTTATTTTAAATGGAGGTGCAATAAGTTGGAAGAGTTCCAACCAAGATACCGTAGCGGATTCTACCACGGAAGCGAAATATATTGCAGCTTCGGAAGCAGCAAAGGAAGCAGTTTGGATCAAGAAGTTTGTCTCAGAACTTGGTGTGGTTCCAACCATTGATGAAGCAATACTGGTTTATTGCGACAACAATGGAGCTATTGCAAAAGCAAAGGAACCAAGGTCTCATCAGCGATCCAAACATGTGCTTCGTCGCTATCATCTGATCAGAGAGATTATAAATAGGAATGATATACAAATTAAGAAAATTCCCACTGAAGGAATTTAGCGGATCCTTTAACTAAGACCTTGCCTCAAAGCAAGTTTGAGGGTCATGTTGGAGCCTGTGGTATTGGATACCGTAGCGATTGGCATTAGGCCAAGTGGGAGTTTGTTAGTAATATGAGAGAAGTGTCCTAAGGCAATCGCCTTATGATTGTAATCATTTACTTTAATAAATGAATATTCACTATTTGAGTATACATGTTCGTGTATTTGATTGAGATCTTAAACTCATTTACTGAATGTCCGCAATACAATTCACAGCATGAGAGAATTTGTGATGAATTCACAACTAGTGATTATCTCTACATGTGCAATTGTGAAGTATTGAAATTGTCCCTAGTCGATGAATTGATAAATACGGACACTATCAATTCTGTTGAGACTAGCATGGGTTATTCTCTAATCAGCTGATTCTCACTGGCTGGAGACATTGGGATGTCCGGAGATAATCATGAATGCTAGTTAAGGGAACTAGTTCATTGGAGTGACTAGCTGTAAAATTTCATATGATAGTCTATATACAGATATGTCAGTGAAGTTCTTACTGCAGCTTAAGTGCGATGTTCCTTTGACTTGCGGTGTTCAAGTCATCTTGGTCATGGAGACTTATACTTTGACATCTTAAGCAAGCATCTCCATGGAGGTGTAGACCCAGGATGGTTGGGTATAAGCCGAAGTGCCCGAAGATGTTTGAACAGCCTACAAAGAATTCACCACTCCTTGCGAGGAGATGTATACCCAAGGCCTATCGTCGGATTATTACTCGAAGCCTCTGGCCAGAGCATCACATGATCTGAGTATGAATATCACAGATACATGAGAGTAATTAGAATCCGTTGGACGACAAAGATATTACTTGGGCTAGGTGTGACGTAGTCAGCCTAGTGGGGACTGACACACATAGACCGTGTCCTGAACCAAGTGGGTATAAGATGGTGAAGGGAATGAGGCACGATTCATTAAAGCTGCTGAAGGGTTTCAGAATTATATCTGAGGTCAACCGTTGATCTTTCGATTAATTGGGGGTCATGATGTACTACTAGGTGTCACTCATGATCCTTCTATAATTGGTTGATTATAGACGGCCAACATAAATCGAAAGCCTATTTAGTCACACGCACTACGAGTAATCCGAGGGATTTAAAACGAGTTGAAAATTGATTTTCCGATCAAGAGAGATAAGTCGAATCTGAATTTATCAGAGACGCATCGGAAGCTTAAAATGGCTAAGTCTTTTGAAGGCTTATTGGACGAATTAAATGAGTTTAATTCGTAAGGTGACGGCTTGGATTTGGCCGGCCAAAGAGGGTCCCCACCCTCTTTGGTTTGGCCGGCCACAATAAAAGGGGAAACCAAATTGTTTGGTTTAAATTATAAAATAAATCGAGCGTGATTTGTTTTATAAAATTATGGATAAAGAAATTTATATAAAGAAATTTTATAAAAATTTATAGAAATTTATTCTTTTTTATGGAATTAAAATGAACCATGGATTGGTTTATTTTATTTTATAAAATTAATTATGAATTGATTTTTCCATGATAAGAAAAATTTATAAGTAATTTCTTGTAAAAATTTATTCCATAATAAAAGGGGAGACATAGTTGTTTTTATTATAAATTAAGTTATAATAAAACTTGGCATAACGGAATAATTCTAGAAAATTTATAGATAATTTCTTATGAAAATTTATTCCGTTAAAAGGAGACTTGGTGATAAAGAGGCTACTATATAAAGGTACAAAGGCAAGACTTGGGAATTAATTCAAGAAATCAAGGATTCTTGCCTAGCCTCTTTCCTCTCCTTCTCTCCTCTCCCCTTCTAGGGCCGGCTACCTCTCCTCTTCTAGGGCCGGCTGCCCTCACCTCCTTTGCCGTGAGCACCTCACCAAGAGGTACCAAGAAGAAGAAGAAGCCGAGGCCCGACTCCTTCCTTCCTCTCGGAATCTTGATTCTGTTTTTTCGTTTGGTGGTTAGTTTTCCATCTCTCTCTCTTGATTTCTGTCGTGCCTTTGGAGAATCTAGTAGTTCTTGTCGGCTCGAAACTCGTGGCTTTAGGAAGTCATCCCGAAGAACTCGGCGTGAAGTAATAGAGGCGGAGCTTCCAAGGGACGCTACGGTTGGATCTCGTCCCTTCTACGAGTTA